>PVIR01025417.1:0-24883 GCA_004026965.1 Petromus typicus | reverse complement strand
TTAGGTGCTCCACTAAAATGGAATCATCCAGTATTTGACATTCGATGCATGCTGGTTTATTTTGCTCAGCATAATCTCTTCAAAGTTCATCCATGTTGTAGTATATGACAGAATTCCCTTCCTTTTGTGGAAGCTGAAATACAGCCCATTTGGTGTTTATACCATATTCACCCTATTCGTTCATCTGTTCCTGTACATTTTGGTCATTTCCTTATCTTAGCTAGGGTGTGTATGGCTGCTGTGATCAAGAGAAGGCAGATTTCTCTTCAACATCCTGATATCAATTCTACTAGATATGTATTCAAAATTATAATTTCTGAATTATATGATAGTTCTGTTTAAATTTTTTGAGGGACCTCCATACTGTTTTCTATAATGACTGCATAATATTTACTTCCCACTAAGAGAGTGTGAAGACTCTAATTTCCCCAAATTCTCTCCAAAGCTTAATATGTTTTTTAAAAATAGCCATTCTGACAAGTATAATGCTCATTCTGGTTTTGATTTGCATTTCCTTGGTAGAGAGTGATTGTGACCCTCATTTCATGTAATTTTCCCTTTTTATATTTTCTTCTATGAAACACCTACTTAATTATCTTAGTGATTAATTTATTCATCTACTTTTTTACATCTTCTTTAAATTCATTAATTTTCTTAGTTATGGAATTCTTTTGCTTTATTTATTTATTTATTTATTGAGACAGGGTCTTGCTTTTTAGTTCAGCCTCAAACTCACTGCTTCACAAGTGCTGGAATTATTTGTGTGAGCCACCATGCCTGGCACTGTGGTATGTGGTACTGATTGCTGATGGGCATGAGTCACCATGCACAGCATCATTGTATGTGGTTACCGGGATCCAACCCAGGCCCTTGTGCTTGCAAGGCATGCACTGGAACCACTGAGCTAAATCCTCAACCCTCTTTTGCCTTTTTTAAATCAAGTACTTTCTCTCTTTGCTGTTGAATTGTAGTCATCCCTTTATATATTGAATAGAATCCATTTGTCAGATACAAGGTTTGTAAATACTTTCTTCCATTTTGTAGGCTGTCTCTCCTCTCTTTTCATTATTTCTTTTAGTGGGGTGAATCTTCATAGTCTGATATATTCTCACTTGTCTACTTTTCCCCTAGTTGCCTGTTCTTTTGCTTTGATATCCAAGAAATCATACCTAATATTAATGCTTGGGAGCTCTTTCCCTGAGTTTTCTTCTAGTTGTTTTACAGTTTCAGTTCATACTTAAGTTCTTTTTCATTCAGCATAGCTTTATTTGTTCTATACCTTTGATGGTTCCATATGAATTTTAGGGTTTATTTTTCTATAAAAAATACCATGAAAATGTTGATGAAGACTATTGAATCTGTGTATCACTTTGGCTAGTATGAACATTTAAACCGTATTGTCTATGTTTGAACATATATATATATATATATATGTTCAAACATATATATATTGACATGTATTCATATCTTCTGTAATTTCTTTCATCAGTGTTATATAGTTTTCCATGTGGAAGTCCTTCATGTCCCAGGTTAAGCAATGTTCTGAGTGTTTTATCTGTGCTGATGCCTTTGTAATTGAGATTATTCCTTAGTTTCCTTTCTGATAGTTGATTGTCAGTATACAGAGACCCAGTTGACTCTTATATTTATCTAATACCCTGTACTTTACTAAATTACATTTGTTAGTTCTTAGGATTTTCTATATTGTAGAAATCATGTCATTTGCAGACACAGGCAATTTAGCTTTTTTTGGCAATTATGTGCCATTTATTTCTTCCTCTTACCTAAATGAATTAGCTAGTGCTTCTAGTTACATGTTGAAAATAAGTAGTCATGCATTTGATCTTAGAAGAAAATCTTCCCTTTTTTCCACTGCTGTGATGCTAGTATAAGTTTATTATATTTGGTTTTCTTGTGTTGAGATAATCTTTCTGTACCCGGTTTTTAAGCATCATTATAATGAAAGAAATGCTAAATTCTGTTAAATGCTTTCCTACATCTCTCAAGATATCAGCTTTTAATCCTTCCTCTTCTTAATGTGGTTAATTACATTTATTCATTTGTATACCTCCCTGCATACCTGGAAAAATTCAACTTGATTGTAGTGTGTTAAACTTTTTATATGGTGTTGAGTTTGATACTTTAACACTGTGTTGAGGATTTTGCATCTCTGTTTCTCAGTGATCTAACAAACTGCTCAATAAGTTAGGAGCAGATGTACATTCTTCTCAAGTGCAACTTTCTGTAGAATAGATTACACATTAGGCTACAAGTCTTCACAAATCTCAGATTAAAATAATTTTGAATTGAATTTGTGAATGGCATAAGATAAAGTCCAATTTCATTTTTATCTATGTGCATATCTAGTATTTATTTATTTAAGAGTTTGTTAGCTCCCCCATTGTGTCTTTTGGTGTGATATATACACCATTTAATTCCATACATATGGATTTATTTCTGGACCTTATTTGGTTCCATTGATCTGAACGTCTGTCTTTACTCAAGTATTATATCATTGTAATCAATATAGCTTCCCAATATAATGTGAACACAGGAGTTCAAGCATCTTTTCAGAACACAGGCATACAAAGCTAGAAATAAAAAACCTAAGATAAACTAGAAAATTCACAAATATGTGGAAATTGAAACATCCAGTCCTGAGTAACTAGTGAGTCAAAGAGGAAATCAAAAGAGAAAATATCTTGAGAGTAGTAAAGTAATAACACACCCACAAAAACTTACATAATACAATAAAATAAATACTAAGAGGGAAGTTTATAGTGATATTTCTATGTTGAGAAAGAAGGAAGACTTCAAATAAATAAGCTGACTGACACCTCAAACCAATAAAATAAGAATAAAGTCAGCCCAAATCAGTGCCTTCTGACATAGTATGAAATTAAATGAAATACATTCCAGAAAAGTAATAGAATTAAGAAAACTAAGAACTGACCTTTTGAAAAGGCAAATAAAATAGACAAATTTAGAACTTGGACTCTAAAAAAGAAGATTCAAGTGAAGAAAAAGAAGACATTAATACTGATGCCACAGAAACACTAACCATCATCAGACTCACTTTGAACAATCAATTCCAACAAGTTGGATCCCCTAGAAGAAATAAATAAAGTTTTAGACACATGCAACCTAGAAAGACTGTGTGGAAGAAATAGATAAAATATATCTATATTTATAAACAGAAAGACACGTAAAGTGAAATATTCCTAAGAGCATTTTGCCTGATGGCTATATAAGGTACAATTACCAATTAAATTTTGTGATCCATTCTTTCAGTTGTAAACATGGAGATATTTCAGCAGTCTCTAACAAGACAGTGCGAGATAAATGTAGTGTGGGGGGGTGGAAATGGTGTAACAACAGATCCAGCAGTAACAATGGATCCGCACTGGTGGGATTTTTCATGCCGGAGAATGTTTGTAGTCTGTGAGATCTCTGCCGATGATGCGTTTGAGTTTCCTGAGGACACTTATTCCACCCATGGTGAACTTAATGAAAAATGTTCCTGTGAGGTGTTTTCAATATTTCCTCAGAACATTTCAAGTGTGTTTGCAACAATTTTATATGTGTGTGTAGCCAAATTCCTCCTGACAATGTATATGTCAAAAATTTAAAATAACATGAATACTTCTCCCATAGAGTTCCAAAGCTATTGTCAGGTTTATCCTGTTGCTTTACTCTCACGTTGCTATGCAATTACTTATTTATATGTTGGGAGCTATATTAAGCTATTTAGTTCCTTGGATTATAGTGCCCAGAATTATATATCTTTTCCTCTCTCATTTTGTAATGTCTAACACCTTTTGTAGTGTCTAATACATATCATTGCCACATAAAATGTTTGCTGATTAAACAAATCACATGACTAACACAGTGATGTCTGGACTATTGAAAGAATGTAACATCTTGATTTTTTTTCTCATTTAATAATTCATAAGAAATGCCATGAATGGATACAAGTGTATCATGTTTGTAGCAGCACAATTCACACTAACTAAATATTGGAAGCAGCCTATATGACTGTCAACAGATTAATGGATAAGGAAAAATATAGTATTTATACACAAAAAGTCCTACTCTGCCATAAAGATGAACTTGAGTTATTCATAAGAAAATGGCTGCATCTTGATAATATAATTAATGTCGACTGAAGTAAATCAGACACACAAACAAATATCACGTGACTTCTTTTAGATGAGAAACTTGAAGTACAAAGGAACAACAAAACTAAAGACGAACAATGGGAAACCGTGAGATGGAACTTTGGTCATTTAGGAAGGAGAGACCAAGAGATGAAGTAAGGAAAGTAAAAACAGAGGCAAATGGACTTTAAGAAAAGGAATTATAATGTGTCATGTTCACCCACTGTATCCCTACAAGGAACAGAATCATTATGTATGACAAATGTACAATTGTTTTTTTTAAGAAAAGAAGGAACCCAAGGGATAGAGGGAGGGTAGGTGGGGGAAGGGGAGGGGATTAGAAAACAATTAAGATAATCTCATGTTTGTGTACCAAATATCAATGATAAATGTAATCATTATTTGATAAAAACATATACTAATAAAAAATAAGCCATTTAAAATAGAGGAGAAAGAAATGTCATCACTGATACCATGATTGATATTCTGGTCCTTTCCCCCTCTGGTACTATATTATCCAAGTATTTTTTTACAGTCATTCCAATGAAATTTCATTTCTCATAGAATAAAAGCCTCAATGAGACTTCTGAATTTATCCACTAAAAATTTAATATCAGAAGAGCCCAATTCCCTAACTCTCAGGTGAAACCTCTAAAGAAAAGACAGTGTGCTTTAGTGTCTGGAAATTTATGGTCTGTGGATCTGGGCTCCAGGACTGACTTGCACATTTATTTCCATTGTGACTTCATCTATTCAATGAGATTCAAAAGCTGAGAAATTGAAGAAAAGGTTGATGAGAAATTTCATTTATGTTTGGAATAATAAATTGTGTTATGAGAGCAAATAGCCTGGAGTATTTGACTTCAATCTATTAATCTGTGGAAAAATCATTCAGACATTAAAATTATTTGTCATTACCTTAGATAAACAAAATGGGTAATTCCTGGTGATAATAGTAAGAATGATAATAAGTTAAGTAAATTTTCCAAGGGTATAGTGGTCTGCTTGGGCTCCTATCAGAAAATATCATAATCTGAGTTACTTGAACAACAAGCGTTCTGTTCTCACAGTTTAAAGGTAGGAAAATCCCTGAAGATCAGGGCTCCAGCCTATTTGGTTCTTTGGGAAGACCCCTTCCCTGTCTGCTAATCCTCACCATTGTGTTCCTGCCATCAGAGAGAGAGAGAGAGTTGTCTGTCTTCTTCCTCTTCTTACAGAGCCACTAATCCCACTATGAAGACCCCCCTTTCCAGACTTCATCTGTCTCTACTTACTCTTCTGAGGTTGTGTTTTGATACCATCTTCTTAGGGGTTAGGGCTTCCCCATGACTTGGAGGAGGGGGGGCAGTGAAGAAGACACAAACAAGCCATAGGGGAAGCATTGCAAAGATTTTTTTTCTTTAACTGGTGAGCATCAGAGATCGTCTCATGGGCTCTTCTGATAAATTTCATTAGCAGGAGCTAACACTTTAAATGCATGTGTAAAATGGTAATGAACTCTGAGGCAAGAACACAGTGCAGCGATGTTTTAGGGAAGGAGTTTGAATGTGGGAAGTGCTGGGCACAGAGCACTTCGGAGCAATCAGACCATCATCTAGATGGTGAACACCAGTGCACTCAAAAGATTAATTAGAACAGTGAGGAAATATCTCTCACTTACCTTTCACTGGTCAACTATTATATGATTCATTTCCAATATAACTTGGAGAGAGAAAAATAGGTAAATCAAGGCACGGTGAAAAAGAATGTAAAACATCTGTTTTCCCTTTGTGTTGTTCCCCTGACCCTTGCGGTTGATGGCCATCAGTCTGCACACATCGCTTGTTTTCTATTAACCTTAGGTACCGAACACCCTGCTTAGTTAATTTGACTTCACTTGTGACTGTGATTATTAATGAACGGTGACTGTTTCATCAGACCAGTGAAGTAACGACTGTAAAACCCTATGAAAGTAGAAGTGACCTGAAGTCATCGTCAAACACTGAGCATGAGTTTACTGCCATTCGACCTATTTGCAATTATATATCTTTTATTTTATCTTTCTTGTTTTACCCCAATTCTGTGCCTCCGTGTGTTCTTTCTCCATTTCTTGTAAGAGTTTTATTTATTGTTATAAAAATATTTCCAGTACTACTACTACTATTTCATTATGAATTATCGTTGTTTATTTTCTAAATTGAGAAACTAAGTCTCTGGCCTCAGATACATTATTTCCTTAATTGTTTTCTACTTGTGTATCATGAAAACTGAAATCCTTATACTTTCCCTCTCCTTAAACTGAAAAGCTTGTAATAACAGTGGATATGTTACCTTGGTCAGAGAAATTTTTTTAAAGTTTTATTATTCTGTTTTTGTGTATTAGAATTTTTTTTTTTTTTTTGAGACAGGGTCTCGCTTTGTAGTTCAGGCTGGCCCTGAGCTCAGCCTCCAACTCACATCACAGCAATCCTCCTGCCTCTGCCTCCCGAGTGCTGGGATTACAGGCGTGAGTCACCACGCCCGGCACTGTGGTATGTGGTACTGGTTGCAGCTAGGGTGAGTCTCCATGCCCAGTATGGTATGTGGTTACTGGGGATCGAACCCGGGTCCTTGCGCTTGCAAGACAGGCACTGGAACCACACAGCTATATCCCCATCTATAAAATGCTATTAGCCAGAACTGCAAAACTGTGGCACAGTAAATGGTAAAAGAAGCAGAAGGAAGGTTCAAAGTTTGGAGGCACCTCACTGAAGAGAGCCAATGTGCAAATTTTGTTCATAAACTGAATTGCAAAAAAAAGGGTAGTCTTTGAAAGAAGGAAATTGACACTCCCGGAAAATCGTGTAGAAGGAATGCTCAGGTAGATAAGTGCACACACTGCAGTAAGTGCAACAGCTAAACAACTTCTTAGTATCACAAACGGAACCCCTGACTCCTCAGCTACTCTGCAGTGCCCACCATCTGGATCTCCCAACTATCCCAGCCCTGTACCTCTGCTTTGTCTTTTAAAATTTCTTAGGAAAACTGGCAACACTTTCTGATCCTCATTCCCCTATAAGGAACAAGTCTTTGTGTCCTCAAATTCATACTTTATTCCCCAACTACTGTGTCTCAATTCAGAAGCAGAATTGTCACCTATGTCTGCATTTCATCCACCACTATTTATGGGTTTTCAGGCTCTGAATACTTGACCGTGATATAGTTTGTGACACTCTATTCAGACTTCCCTCCTTCCTCTCTTCCCAGCATTCACTTTACAGATGAGCAACTTCGTCATTCTTTCTTAGGAATCCCCTTAAAATGACATGACCTGGACTCCCCTTATTCTCTTTGAACGTCACCATCTCCTCCGATACTAATAATGCGGGTGTCCATAAAGCATTCAGTGCAAGACCCTCCAACAGCCACCCACCCCATGTTCTGTGCATAGGCGCAGCTCCGTCTGTTTGTTCTCTGCTCTCTGCTCTCTTCCATGCCTTCCTCACTCATGCTTCTCATCCTTTGCTCACGTTACGCTATTGCTGTCTGTCATCACCCACTTTCTTGGCTTTTTTTTCCTTCAGAGCAGATGATGTCAGTCCTCTGTACATATCCTTCCATCGTGGGTGTCTTCTGTAAACAACCATGGACCTACAGTCTACCAAGTAACGTCTAATGATTCCATGTAGGAGTCCCCAGCTAAGTAGGTAATCTGAAGTGTGGATCTTGTGTTTCTTGTAAAACCTACTTTGATATAGAAAGCTTAGGAATTGGACAAGGTGTATCAAATTCATCATCTGTCCAACATTTTCATTCAGTTCTCTTCTGGGGTATCACCTGCTCAAAAGGGGCTTTTTGATCATTTCGTCTAATAAGCCCATCTGCCTTGCTGGGCCATTAGCCTGCTCAAGGATTTCCTTATAATGTTTATTCTACTACGAAGCAGTATATTAATTGTTTTAATAGTATTTTTAACTGTCTTCTCCACTTCCATAAAAACTCAATCTCTGTGAAATCAGGAGCTTTGATTTTATCACCGCTGTAGCTATAGAGACTAAAATAATATCTGGCACTTGATATATCTATATATTAAATAAATGTTGAAAGAGTGAGTGAACTTCTTAGGACTTATTTTTCTGGTTGACCATAAAGATCTTTGGTTTTCCTTACATCCTAGGTCAAGCCAAGAGGTATAGGTTTTATTTACCATTAAAGTTAATGAAGGACCAAGATAAGCGCTTATGCAGATAACTTTCCCAGGAAGACAGGAGCCTCCTTACCAGTGGAAAGGAGGCTTTAATGAGTGACAAAGTCTTGTCCTCTTATATTCCCTATAAAATACAGACCCCTGATAGGAATGTCTCTTTATTAATTGGTACCCAGGGACTTATAGTTCAACTCATCCCTCGGCAATATAGTGCTTGTCAGTAGCCTAAAAAGAGAATATAACAAGGAGAGGAGGAATGAAAAATAACTTAAAATATTTTATGTAAATGAAAATGTCTCTCCCATCTATCAACAAGGATATAAACCTCCCATTACTGTGTAATGACCACAGTCCTCTCATTTGTGCTTCTTAACAAAACTTATTTGATGTCAATGTTTAATTAGAATTATTAATGAAAATACTTGCAGCACTTTGTGAAATGTTCTGAGGGCATTTTTATTAACTCCAAATAAATTCAGAGGAATTATGCTCTGTTATTGCTACCTTTTCCCTTAGAGTGTTGTATTGATGCCAAACACCGAATCATGATTAGAAAACCTGATGATTCCAGATCCTTCCTCTATGTACTTCTCCTTTGCTGCACAGAAAGTTTCCATCTCTTTCATAGTAAAATGTCTTTAAAATGTATATTTATTATGAAGAGTATATATAATGTAATATATACACAATCTATATCCTATTTAAGCATGGAAGACAGAGATATGAAGTTTTACTTAGATATATCTCATGACAAAAATCAACTGAAATTCATCTGAAATATTATCTTTTAGAGTATGGTTTCATATCTCCAGGTCAACAATTATGAAAGTTTATTATATGCAAATAAATTCAAGGGTCAATTCAATATTTCATATTAGAATAAGCACTATTTGTGATGAAGTCGGGAATACTCCTAGAAGTCTCAGGAACATGTAGAAGTGTTGTTTTCTCATTCATTGGTTTGTTTTGTAGGCCTACAGTTGAAAGGGAATTGAAGAATCCTTTCATCTAGATCTTGGGAATATCATTATGCTATCTACAGTTGAAAAAGCCCAACCAGGCATGATAGTGCACACAGGTAATTCCAGCCAAAACGTGGCTGAGGTAGCAAGATTGCAACAGTAAGCCCAATCTGCGCAATTTAGTGACTTAGGGAGACTGTCAAATCAATAAATGAATGAATAAATGGGCTGAGATGCAGATCAATGTAAAGGCCAAGAGTTCAATCATTAGTACCACCAAAAGCGAAAAAAAAAAAAAAAGTGAATGTTAGAGAGGTTCATTGATTTGTACAACGTCACAAAGAAAGTTTGGTAACAGAGGAAAATCAAGAGCTCAAGTACACTACTTTTGATACAAAAGCATTTCATTAGAACTCGGTCTTAGAGGACAGGCATCATGGCTAAGAGGCCTCATCCTGGCAAATGGAAATATCCAAGTGTGATGAGAGGGAGGATGGTTTGGCAAGAGTGTATGACAAGGATAAAATTAGAAAGAGATAACAATACAAATACAGAGACCAACAAACCAAATTCTTTGCTTGTTGTTTTGTTTTGTTTTGTTCTTATTCAGCTTTGAGTAGGGAAAGCTATAGTCAAGAAGTGTTTTGGGAGACCAAAGTAGCATTGCTAGTGTTTGTTGAGTAGGATAAACTATCTGAGGAAGCCAAGAGATACGTCAGCAGGCCAGTAGCAATGGCGGCCTCCAGTGTACCGCGTGTAGTATCTAACACATTAATGACCCAGTAGTTTTTCAAAAAATTCTGACTTCTATCACAAATACCATCACAGTTAGTCTTTATAAGCCTGTGAAGGAGGCAGGAGTCATCATAGTCACTGTGTGAGGGGCACAAAACCCACAGCCCGAAAACAACAGGAAGCTTTTTTATTGTTCACAGAGACAGTGAAATCCTTGCTTTATGTCTGAGCACGCAGTGCCCTTCCACCACATGTCTTGTACTCTGTTCTCTTAAATGACTGTATAAAGGAAATATATGGAAAATGAACACAGAGTCTTCATTAATTACCCACCACTTAGACATTCATCACTTAGATTTTTTTTGATTGAAATAACATACAGCAAACACACTCCTTAAATCTTAAAGGGCATCTTCTCCTAATGGGTTATTAGGAAAGATATTTCTTTGTTCTATAGAGACACTGAATATTTATTTTTATTCTTTTATTTTTTTTTCCTCTTGCCATTTTATTTTGTTTTTGCTCTTTTGTTTCCAGGTTAAAGATTCAAACAGAACTTTTTGGGCATTTATGAACTTTTAAAGCAGCCTCCTCTCTTTGACCTCACTACTTACCTACATTTTTAACATTAAAAACCTTAAGAAAGACCCTTAAGCAAAGATTCTCAAATGGCCAGCCACAGCCCTCAGTATCTGTGAATCACTTCTTTGCCAGAGCACAGTGGTGAGTCCTAGGGTAGGTGACAATGTCCTATATATAAAATAAGAGGGTTTTCCTGCTCCTGGGAGTAGCTGAGAGAGTATGTGGCCAAAAGGAGATCACACACATGGAACGAAACACTAGTCGGGGCCTGTCGTATTGCACACCCCAGCCCTGCCACTACGGGTCTCAAGGGCTGAGTCAGATTCACATTATTTTTATATTAAAAACACTATAAAAACTGTCATGGTCCCTTAGGTTGTAGTGGGTCTTCATGCTCGATGGGAAGGCGTAGCCTAGGAAGCAGAGTACTAGGGACCAAGAGCAAAAGTCTTGGTCCTGCTTCTTTGATAAGCTCCTTGTACAGCCGGGATTATCTGGATTTCTGTGGCCTTCAGCTGAACATGACTGGAGCCTCAAGCTTCTGTCCAGGAGGTCTGATTGACTGTAGTTCACGGAGCCCTGTGTTAACACTGGTGGGTAAAATGCAAAAAGCAAATCATGGGAAGACCAATGGACCCTGGATTTCACAGTCTGAAAAGTTTTCACAGGACAAAGTCAAGGAGTCGGTCTAGGAACTATTTTTAATGAGAAACAAATTTTCCAGGGAAGAATTCTAAATAAGCATAGGGACATGTATCTTTATTTGATGCACATAGTGGTTTAAAATTAAAACCGGTAATTGCTTTGCCTGAAAAACAGGCGACTTCAGTTTGGTCAGTAAATTTAATATTATATGAAACATTGTGGAAAATTAGAGCAACGAGGACCCTGACTGATGACCTAACTAGAGGTGCAATTGGGACCTGGGAAAACTTTCAGTGGCTCTTTGTAGAATATTATGAAGCTTCCAATCTCACTTCCTCTGCGGATCCTGGATCAAAGTAGGATGTTTGAACATCCTCAAACGTGTTTTCTCCGGGGAGAGTCGATGAACAAGCAAGTCTCAAACGCTGCCTTCTCATCTGGAGACACTCCAACAGCCAGCGCAGAGGCCTGGAAGTCATTGGAAGTGTCAAAGCTCAGGCGCGCTGGGAAGCAGACTAGAGCCGAGACATGGAAAACAAGGTCCGGGTGATTAAGTTACCTCTGAGGGATCAAATACAAGCCAGGCCCCAGAAACGGAAGCGGGTGAGAGCCAAGAGATTCAGCTCTGACCCAAAGTGAAGTCGAGAACAGCAGGACCAAGCCAATTCAGGTATCACTCGTCCATTAAGTACTTGGAATAAAAGAGTAAAAACTGATGTTTCTGTAGAACTCCTCATGTAGCAGGCACTTCTACTGCATCCGCAGACTCTCAAGTGTGGACTCAGCATGTGGCGAGCATTTTTATTTTATCTAAAGAATCAGAAGTGTGGATAGCAGTCATAACAGGGTGTTGATAAGGATAATGATTGCTCAGGAAAGATTTAGAAATCTGCCAAAGACCACTTAGTGAATAAACCATAAATCAGATCTTTATGACTTCAAAGCTAATAGTTCTTCGATGCGTGGTTCCTTTCGCTGGGGAGAAATGAATGAGTATGCAGCACGCTTCTGGATTTAATTCTACAGCAGCTTCATAGTCTTTTCTGAGCTTAGCTTCCTTTCACTAGCACTACATCAAAACGTGGATTCTGGGGACTCGGGATCCTGGTAAGGTCCTTTGTGTCACTAAGAGTAATGGTTCCTTTGTGGACATGTCGAACTCGATTCTGAACAGCGTATTGGTCTTCATTCTTCTCTCACTTTTATAAATTTAAACCTATTGCCATGAGCATTCTGCTATTGCTGACAGACCCTTTGTATGAGGTTCAGGTGATCTTTCCGAGTTCTTCAGGGATGCATCTGAGTTCTGTTGCTGAGGGCAAGTCCAATTTCATGACAGTTAACAAGTTGAAATACTAAAGGCTCACAGGAATTTAGCCTTCTATTTCTCCAGGAAGCTTTGAGTCATGACAAACTGGGACTTGGTAGAACATAAGTATCCCAAAGCAGAGCTTGCCATATGGTAAATGCTAAAGAAGAGTAAAATTATAGTAGTTATAAAAAATTATAAAAACTATCATATTTGCATAGACTTTGCATCAATACATTAAGTTTTAGGGAAATTCACAGAAACCTTTAAGAAGAAAGGAAGAAAATTTAACTTTACTGGCTACTATAGCAACTTCTCCCATTGCAGCATGCAAACAAAAATCAGGCTTGATTCAGTTAGGATTTGTTAATAATAATACATTATTATTATGTTAACTTGAAAGATAAAATTGTGTGCCTTTATCCTGTACAATACTATATTTTGATGTGAATGTACGTTATGAAATGACTATAGCTAATCAACACGGGCATTGTTTCACAGTTATTTTTGCTGTGAGAATACTTACTCTCCATTCTCAGCATTTTAAAGCCTCAGAAGATGTTATTATTTCCTGCATGTTATATAATAAGTCTCTTGAAATTATTCCTCTTATTTTTTGCTAACATCTTCCCAGCCACCACATCACTCCAGACTCCAGTAAATATGTTATTCTCTAACCCTATATGATCAACTTTTCTACACTCCATACATGAGTGAGATCATATGCAACTTGTGTTTCTCTGCCTGGCTTATTTCATTTAACATATTCTCCTCCAGGCTCACTTACATTATTATGAATGACAAGATTTCTTGCTTTCTGGTGCTAAGTAGTTCTCCCTCATGCATGTAGATCACATCCTTTTCTTCGTTCAACTGATGTCCATTAGGTTGTTTCCATTTCTTGGCTGTTGTGATGAGTATTCACATAGTCACAGGAGTGCAGGTAGCCCTTCAGTACACTGACCTTAGTCCCTTTGGATATATACTCGGTAGGTAGCACCATGGATCACATGGTAGTTCTGTTTTTAAGCTTCTGAGTAACTGCCACACTGTTTTACTTAATAGGATACAAATTTACATTTCCACCAATAATGAACAGGGATGCATTTTCCCCATACCCTCCTTAATCAGTCTTATCTCTTCTTCTGAGGATAGGAATCTAACAAATGTGAGGTCATCTCTTACTGTGGTCTTGATTTCCATTTCCTTGATGATTAGTGACAGTGAACATTTAATAAATAACGGTTGCCAGTTTGCATGACTTCTTTTAAGAAATGTCTGTTCTGATCTTTTAAAATTAGATTATTCATACTCTTGCCTAAAGATTATGCATACTCTAATCTAAAATTAGATTATTCATACTTTTCAATACATAAAGTTGAATTCTTTATGTATTTTTGTTATTAACTCCTTACCAGATATGCAGGCTACAAATATTTTCCCTCATTCTGCGTTGACCTCTTTTCCCTATTGAATGATTCCTTACCTAGCATACATTTTCCAGTTTGATGTGATCCATTGCCAGTGCTTGTTTGAGAGTTATTACTGAATTGCAATGTCCTCTTAGAATTTTAGTCTCACTTCAGACTTTAGTGCAAGTACCAAAGAGTATTAGAAAATCAAGTTTGGAGACCACTACCCAGATATGTCTGTTCACTGATTTACAGAATTATTTGATCGTCTCTGGTCTGGGACGTGTTATGTATTCAACAGTTCTGACTCCCTTAGCCTGCTCACTGCTATCCTAAAATTCTCTTTCTGATGTGTGATGGATTTTGTCTAGAATAGGGAGCATACCTGGCCTACCCTCTCTTGCTGGTGAAATAAAGAACAGCATGCAGCATAGGTTCAGGCTGAATTGGTTTTATGCAGCTATGTGTGAGCACTTCCTAAAGGACATGTAAGTTGGCACCAGAAAGCTTCCCTGAGAACTTCTTCCAGTTGAGTTGACTGAGAACGTGATTAAAAAAGCTTTGAACAGCAATCCTGGAAACACTGGATGGGAATAAATCTCACAGAATAGAAGATGTGAAAATGATTACCAGGACTCGTGCACACTGCACTGTGTCTGGGCTAATGAGCCTAAATGAGATGGATGAGGCTGCAACTCCTACCAAGGAAATGTCAAGTCCAGCCCAAGACTTCCACTGACAGTGCAGAAGAGAGTGACGTCTGTAGATTTGGTTCTTTCAATTTTCTCCCTACAATATCAGACAGGGAGAGACTCTGTATCCTTTAGGACCCTAGCATGTAAGACTCTATGCCTGTGTCTTCTAGCTTCAATGCAGGGGCTCTTCAGAGATACATGAATGAAGCTTATTTTCCACATGACCTCTCATCACAAGATCCGTCGCATCTGAGCTTGGAGCGCCACATAGTGCCTTAGTGCTCTATTTGGAGCTATTGAATAAACAAAAAGTGCACAGATGTGAGAACGTAACACTATATAGTCTGTGAGAGGGACACTTATATATACTGTGAAAGTTGAAAGAACACAACAGGATTCCACCTTGTTGAACCTCGGCCCATTCGTAACTCCAGGTGTTTGTTCCTCTAACATGTGTGTATATCTGAATGATTATAAGCACTGAACTGAGGGTTACAAGTAAATCCAATTAGGTGATTTGCAAACATAGAAGCTGCCAGTAATGAATATTGACTGAGTTTTAAATAAAAAGAGAAATAGGAGATGCAATTCACATATACCCCAGTATCCTCCATCAATAACTACCACATAGCCAAATTTTTAATCATTCTAACTTCCTGGAAATACTAGCTCTAATCGTAAGTAAAACACAAAACATAAAGTTTCATATCCTTGTCCACACAATTGAGTGAAATGAAACCATTGGTTATAGGCAAATCAGTTTACACAGCTCTACTTATTTTAATGAGGATGTTTACGTGTAACAAGCATTCCCAACAAAGGTTCTTCTTGTACTGTTCTTTATCAGGAGTGTCATACCAGCCACAAGTAGAATCTCTTCCTACTTTTTGTTTCAGGTCTACTGGCTCCAAATTGTTAAATTTCTACAGTTCCCTAATTTAATCTAATTTTATGTTTGACTTTTTTAAAGTATTATTTACTTAAAGCTAATCTCAATTCTACAAAATGCAATTATTGTTCTGCTCTCTATTGTAGAGAAGTGGATTGATCCTGGCCACAAAATAAGCAAAAGGTCCAAGATTCTGACCCCAGCCATCTGACTCTGTACTCTAGTCATAACACCTCTGCTCTGTCCTCCTTAGGTGCCAATATACTGTAGTGTTTGAAGTTATCAAATAATGTAGCTTTTGATCTGGAAGGTTAGAATTGACCCTGAAATGATTAGGAACTCAAAATTGAAAGTGAAAACTGGCATTCCTCTGATAGGTTCTCAGAATTTTGGAGGCTTCATATTTGGCCACAAAAGGTCAATTGGTACTAAAGTGCTTCTGTTATTTCAACAAGATTTGCCTCTTCTCCGAGAGGTAGCCAGAATTCATTTTTGATGTTGTGAAGGACAGAAAAGAAGAACAAACAAAGAAAGTCTCCGTCCAAGATCATTTTTTTCATTTGTTTGTTGCAGGTTCATATGATTGGGAAACCTTCACCACTTTACAGTTTATAAAACTGGTAAAAGTAGAGAAAGATAAACTTAGTTAAGGAAAAAAACAAAAAACCACTTGCAGCAGCCCATGGATTATTACCAATCCTGACCAGAATAGAAAGCTATGGCTTGGAGTTTCACTTTTCTCTAGCTAAAACAAATAAGAAAAAATGCTACATGATTCAGGACAGGGATATCCCTGAATCATATATGATTTAGCTAGTCAGTGGTGATGGGCTACATGACCCTGATTCTACTTTTGCAAATCAATCAAAAGAACATTTCAAAAGTAGAGAAAAGATATTATTCTTTTGATTCGTTTTTTGTAACAAAATGGGCAGACAATCTACAGCACTCTGCAGATCAGCGCACAAAAAAATTCACATCAGAAATAAAATCAGATGTAGCCAGTGAAAATCGACATGCAATTAATTTTGATGCTTGGACCTCCAGCGCCAGTGATCCATGAATTGGTATTCGCTAGGTGGTTATTTAAATCTAATCTTGAAAACGTGGTTCAGTCCTGATTCATTAAAGTATGAAAGAGGATGATGACCAGGACAGCCCAATGTTGAGGGTCATTGGTTTCAACATGTGGTTATAGTGCTGCAAGGATGAAAAGGAACACACGAGTCACAGCTCCTTTCATTCTCTTCTTCACTATAATAACTGATAAGGAAAACTCCACAAAATCAGATATCAAGTTGGGTGTATATATATTTTCAAGCACCGTGAATGTATTTTTATTATGAATACATTAACTTTTATGCTTTATTGATATATAATTTGCAAATAAAATTCTATGTAAAGTAAAAAATATGAAGTTTTGATTCATGTGTATATAGTGAAATACTCTCCACAGTTGAGCTAACGTTTCAATCACTGACCTAATTACCTCTCTGTGTATGTGGTGAGAGCCTTTAAGATACAATATCTTGGAGAATTTCAGTATACAATAGAGTATTATTAATTGTAGCCACCACACTGGTCATTAGACATCCAGAACTCATTTATCCCACATAACTTCCCCTTTCACTAACATTTCCCCACGTCCTTCAGCCCTTAATGATCGCCATTCTTTCTCTCCATTTTTATGAGTTTTTCACTTTGTATGATTCCATGTGTTAGTGAGATGATGCAGTGTTTGTTTTTCTGTGCCTGGATTATTCTACTTAGCATAACTTCTTCCATATTCATTCATGCTGTCTCAGATGACAAGATTCCTTCAACTAATGATGAAAAATATACATGCCACACTTGTTTTACTCACTCACTCCACAGTGGACATTTATGTTGATGCTGTACCATGACTATTGTGAGTACATCTGTAAGAACATAGAGAGGGAAATGTCTTACCAAGGTGTTTATTTCCCCAATGTTTTGTTTTGGCTTGTGGACCTGCAATTGAGATTGCTGGCTCATGTGATAGTCATGTTTTGATTTTTTATTTCGAGGAGACTCCATGATATCTTCTGTAATAGCATGCTAATTTATATCCCCACCAACAGTGTACAGTATTTCCTTTCCTCCACATCCTCATCACACTCACTTTTGTTATAACTGTGATTCTAACAGGTGTTAGGTGATACTGTGGTTTTTATTTGCAGGTTTAGTTACACTGAACACTTTTTTAAATTGTACTTGTCTTATTTAAATCTTCTTTTGAGAAGTCTGTTCAGATTCTTTATTTTTGAATCAAATTATTTGTATTCTTGTGTTAATTTTCATCAAGTAATTTATATGAAAATAATTTAATATATTAAATTGATACATTGACCTTTATTCTGATTGTTTTCTTTGCCAGATAGAAGATAACCTCATTTTATTTTTTTATTTTACTTTTGCTATCATGCTCTTGGTGGCATAGTCAAGAAATTATTGCCAATACTAATATCAATATAATTTCTCCCTGAGTTTTATAGTTTTGGTGCTAAATTTAAGTCTTTAAACCATTTTCATTTCTGTATATTTTGTGAGAAAAGGGCTCAGTTCCATTCTACATGTGAATATCAAGTTTGCTTAAGACTATATTGAAGAGATTATCCTTTCTCCATTGATTTTTCATGATACCTTTGTTGAAGAACAATTAACCACAAATGTGTAGATTTATTTGTGGGCTGTGCATTTAGTTCCATTGGTGTGTGATCGATTTTTGTGCCAGTAGTAAGCACTTTTGATTAGTGTAGCTTATTGGTATCATTGGTCCTCTATATCTGTTGGCTTTGCAGCCAAAGATAGAACTAATCACAGATTAAAAATATGTGGGAAAAGGTTACATCCACATTAAATTTGTGCAGACTATTTCTTGTCATCATTCCCTGAACAAACAATGTGACAATTATTTACATGGGACCTGCAGACCACACAGGGCATGTGTATGTAGTATTAGGTGTTATAAGTAATCTAGAGATGGTGTAACCTATACAGGAGAGTATGCGTAAGTTGTATATGTAAATTGCATGCTGTTTTTAATCTAAGAGCCATGGGCATCTTCCAATTTTAGTATCTGCTGGTGATCCGAGAACCAACCCTATTTGGACACTGAGGGACACCGGCATATTTTGAAGTGCAATAGTGGACACCTCCTCCTTTGTTCTTTTTGCTTCAACTAATTGCCTTAGCTACTCGTGATCTTTTGTGGTTTCACGTGAATTTTAGACTGCTATTTTTATTTCTCAGGAAAAGATGCTTTTGTAGAGGTTGCATTGAATCTAATACATACCTTTGGATAGTATGAACATTTAAAATGTTTTAAATTGTAAGCAGATCTAAAAATGCACAATTATAAGATACAGGAGTTATTTGAATGTCTCATGGAGTGAACTGATGGCAGAAGTTGGAAAGTAAGACCATTAAGATATAATCATCATAGTTAATCCTAGCACAGATTCACTAAGTTCATGCAGAGACCCTATAACATTTAAGGTTATGCCAACACAGGAAGAAAAATATATAAGAAAAAAATGTGACTCTTGTAATGTAAATGTATTCATTTCAAAACACAGTATTTCAATTAAATTTAAAAGGAAATCTTATTACTGCTAAAAAAAAATACCTAGAAGCACTAACTGTAAGGATATTGTGACTTCCTCATATAATGCATAGTTACCCAGGTGCAGAGTAACAGAGAATCAGTAAATGTCACCATGAGTCCAGAATCAGCCACAGAACTTGAAGATGTTACTTCTTTTATTTTTTAAAAAAATGGAACAGCTGAAGTCTTTCTTCCTACTTACAGTGTTTACTGGATAATTGCACAGTTTAGCAGGATTAAGAGACTTACAGATAAACAAATGACAGATCTGCAAGAGTTTGGATAGCCTGAGACAATGTGTGCATATCTTGTTACAGGAAATGAGTGCTTCCAGGAGTATTATCAGAGCCTCTTGCTTCTTCTCTTAGCCCACCAGTTCCACCCAGCCTTTTAGCAATAAAGGTGAAACATTAGGTATGAAGCCTTAGCCTGTCCTGGTTGAACTAGTCATTCAAGAGAAAGGGTTGCAGACATGTTTCCCCATGAAGATCTACTTACTAGGAATGTTACCTTCTATTGCATCCAAGCGAACCTCAAAACATGAGCACTGTTGCATAACACAGAAATCATATTAAGGTGTAAAGTTCCTTTTTGATTAGCCCAGCTTTAAGGTCATATTTCAATTACGAGTTTACATTTAAAGAAATTGGAACCTAAGTGTTGGTATGAGCATCAGACTATAGGTCACTCGTAGAGATTAATTTTCTCTTCACTTTATCATCATTTAATTATTCCGTGTGCTTTCTAGTGCAGCATTTTATGAGGATTTATGGAGTAATCACCATATGAGGCTGCTGGATTCTGCGAATAAAAACAGGCCACACAGTCAATATAAATTTCCACTAAGGAATAAATTTCTGAATTTCAGTATGTCCTAATATTGCAATTCTAAAAATCATTGCCTGTATTTCATCTGCCAATCCTACCTATAGGAAAGGGGCCATGCTGGGAGCTATGAATAATAAAAATAAAAATTATATTTGTGTATTATCTTGAAAGAAACATAACTAAAGAGTAAAATAAGTACTTGGCTATGTTGAATTGAAGATATACATAAAGTTATTGGGTTTTAAAGACTCAAGAAAAGCACTAGGAAGACAATATATGGGAGGCAGTATGTGTTTCAATTTTGTTAACATACAGCATATAAAAAAGACTAATGGGACATGAAAGTGAGGCTAGGGATATATCACGTGAAAGAGTTTATACTTCATTCTCTAAACCGGAGTTATCTGATGGAAAATTCACGGGGGACACCACCAGCAGTCACAGATGAAATTTATACATTCCAGTAGCCACGTTAAGAAGCGTAAACATAGACGAGGTAAAATTGATTTCAATAATACATGTTATTCAGTATATTCAAAATCTTACTTCAGTTTCGACTCACTCTGGAACTGTTGGGTAGTTTTGTTCCTGGATGGGGTCGCCACACTCCACTTTTGGAACATTTTAATTCAAACCAGCCTCATCGGGACTGATCAGCAGTCTGGTGAAGCTAGCGCTGGCTTGTTGCTGATTCCGCTGCGGGAAAGTAACAGTCCTCTCACCGAAGTTTAGCAAAGGGGTCATGGGAATAGAGTGAGACTTCACATCCACCGTAATGCATGGAAGAGATGGAGCAGAGAGAGGTGGCGGCAGAGAATCCTGAACAGGCTATTGCGATAAAGCAAGAGACTTCAAGCGTGTAGTCGTCCTTGGTGTCCGGGTGGTATGCGAGAGAATCCGACCTGCGCTGGTAAATACTAAGGAGAACGAGGGACATGCAAACAGTGTGACATTAACTAATACATACTACTTATATCCATTATTTTACTCTGGGGCCAATATACACAATAGACAATGGAAGAGAGAGTTTCTTAGCTATCACCAAGAAAATATCAAACAGCAGTCAAAAGATATTCAAATGAATGTAAAAATGTGCACGGGGCAGAGAAGAAAAAATTTTGTAGTAAATGTTCTTCCTAGAATTTTTCAAGTTTCCCTAGTTTCTAGAGGCGAACACAGAGAGATACATTTTTAATGGAACAGAAATGTTTTAAACTCGGTTACATACTGACAACCTGTAGTACAGAATTCTATTTCATCAGAATTTGTAAACTGAGAACAAAATTTTTATGGTTATTAAAGGAGCAGAGAAGAGACTATATTGCTGAACCTGCCATGGAATCAGAAATTTAAATGTGTCTCAGGACCCATTTTTTCACTAGAGAAATATTTCCATGTAGTCACTTGGAAAATAGGGAATGTAGCCACAGTTCTTCATACACACTCTTTTTAATCAATGGGTCCTGTCCTTATCCAGGCTCCTGTGTATAAATATATTTGAGAGGGATTTTATTGTTTCAGAGCCTACCCCATCTATTATCACATGGGATGTTTTTTCCAATAACTCCTGCAACACAGCACTGTTGCCTACATTTCTTCAGATGAGACTCTGAAAAGAGAAATAAGTTATCCTAGATCACAGAGCTCACAGGCTGGGTCAGAAATAAAGATTCCATGCATTGGCAGCCAGTCTTAGCGACATGCTGGTACACCATCCTGGATTAGAGGTGGCATCTGCTAAGTTGAGAGTTAGCCGTGCATCTGGCTACAGCCAAGGAAGCCATTCCTGTTGCTTAGGGCTAGAGACCAGGCACCCTCAAGCAGGTGAATTGTTCATGAGAGCCCAGGTGCAGCAGGGTGAGGGTGAAAAGGAAATACTAGAAGAAAGAGAACTCATGGCTCTCTTTTCCTGGAGTGAGGCCACTGCAGCAGCAAACCTGTAACATCTTGTGACAAAAGCACAATGTTGGTGTTAGCCTTCACTCCACTGGTAAAACCTTGAAGAATGAAAAGCAGAACATTCTTAAGTGTCATATAAAAAGAGCAATACTTAAAATGACCACAAAGTTAAATTCTATTGAATGTTATAATAATCTAATATATTTTATACTTTCTATAGTGAAATATTTTTATCTCATATTCTGCATAAGTAGGGTAGCATAAAGCCATATGTTCAGAAAAATATAGTTCCCACAGTCATTTATTTGATAAATATATTTTGAAAATTAATTATACATGTAGGAAAATAACAAAAAAGTACCCAACAAAAAGTAAGCGCTCAAGTTTTTTTATTATTAGTATTTTGGAAAAAATGTCAAATAAGATATGTGAAACTAGTTTGAAAATTATAAGACAATGTAAAAATAAAACTACTATTAAAATGAGATAAATTGCTATTTAGTGAATTTAGGGTTTCAAATATGCAAGATTACAATTTTTTAGATGTCTATTTTGTGATAATGGGGGTATGCTAAACATTACTAAACTGTATTTTTTAAAGTTAAGATGGTAATTTTTGTATTATATGTCTTGAATCATAATAACAAAGTTATAGAGTTGGAGAGAAAATTGTCAGGGACTCAAGTATCACTCCTGTCACTGATGTGTTTTCAGTTCTCCTCTCCCTTGACGACAATCACATTTGCTCCAAATTCCCTTCTCCTTTTCTCCCACAGCCATTTTAAGCTGAGACAATCAGGTCTCACAGATCTACTGACTGCGACAACCTTTGGATTTGCAGTCATTAATATGTTAAGAGAAAATAGCCATCATGATGTAAATAGAAAAGGGTACCAGGAAATCATTCTCATTCAAAAGTACAGCTACTATGAGCAACAGCTGAAAGCACCAAGCCAGGATCTCAGGCTCTGTGCAAAATGTCCATGGAACTAATGACAAGCAGACATGCTGTCCAGTGAGAAATATAATATGGCCAGTAACTCTTCATTGTCCTTTGGTTCTACTCTTCATCCCTGTTATAGGTTTCTTGTTTCATAGCTATCGCTATCAGATGTCAGGTAATTTAAAGTAAATGGAAAGAGTCAGACATCTCACCTAGGGGTTGGGGAGCATGTGGACATTACATAAGTAAATCATGTATTAGTTGATATTTGACCCAAGTTGATAGATCTGGAGTGCATTTGTTACGTTCTGCAATGCCAGGCATTGTAGAATAAGGTAGGAGAAGATACATGTAGATGAAGAAACAATGTGTAATGTTTGGCACGGCTTTGCTTCAACACTGATAGATTTGGGGCATCTTGGTGAAGTATCAATTCTGTGTTGTTTTCTCTTCTTGACTGTCCAGCAGAGCTCCTGGCAGACAGGGTAGGCAAGAGTGTGCGAGCCAGCCTCCTTGTAGGCATCTTGTTTCTCCAGGAAGGAGATCCATTTACAATGCAGTTCCACCTCACATTGGTCTCTTAATTTGGAGGATTGTTTCTTTCTTCAAGGCCCAAAGAAGAACCTGAGAAATTTTACACTGAAATTCTAAGTAGCCAACATGGAAGATGCAACTTTAGCAAGCTCTACTCTGATTTCCTATGAGACAGATATTTACTCTTGCCAAGGCCTGTCATTTGGCTAAATGATAAAGCAAAATATTTGACAGGACAATAAGACAAATTTCTTTTTATTCCTTGACATTTTGCACTCATTTGAGAATAAATCTGCAAATTTCTGCTTAATGTAGTCAGTATGCATATCATGTGAGACTATGCCCATAGAAATGAATTTATATACCTGTGATCTAGAGAGCAGTCTGAAGCCCTGAGCACTCCAGTGAATGCATGATGACTGCAATAAAATATATTTATCCTGCAATTGAGAAGAGAATTGATTACTCTAGAGAGCAAAAGCCATAACTAATTCACAGAGACTCTTTCTTATGATGATGATAAATATTTCACGTCATCCTGACCCATAAAATATACTGTTTTTACAACAGACTCATTGTGATAATTCATCTTAAATGTCTTAGAGACATATTTTCCTCTGATTTCCAAACAAGCCTCATTTGACATTCTTGCTTTCAAACTAAGTTGAAGAGTTAAAAATAATAAGTAGCACTAAGTAGCATTGTTATGTTTGCTTTGGAAATATAGATGTATAATGTCTGTGTGAGATGTAAATGTTCCCTTCCTGATGTTTACCAAGGAATTATTTGTGCTCATTCATAGGCAACTTGTGCTCCACAGTGCACTTGGGGACAAATCAAAGGTGCACAGGTGCACACCGAAGACTTTATTGGTAAATGGACAAGGAGCTAAATGCCTGGCTAATCAACCTGGCTTTTGTTCCAGGTCAAAATTATCTTTTTTTAAAATCCACTGTATCATTATAGTTGTGTCATATTGAAGCTGACTTATTCATCACAGGGAATTTGTACCTGTTCATGATATATCTTGATGCTTCTTTCTTCATCATTCCCCTCCCTATCCCTCCCTTCAACCCCTCTTCCCTTCCTTATTTACAAAACTGTTTTCATTTTATCCTTCTTTTCACATTTTTATCCTTTTCCCTTCCTTATTTTCTCCATTCCCCCTCTATAGTTCTCCTTTGTTTTTGAATAATTTCTTCCTAGTACACAATATCTGTTACACAATTTGGTCTTCATTTACACTCTTAGTTTCTCATACCAGAGAGACAATGTAGTATTTACACATGTATCTCATTATTTTAGTTAAAAGTATGGTATTGAGGTGCAGTTGTTTAGCTTCTTTATGGCTGAGTAGTGCTCTATTGTATTAAAAATCACATCTTTTTATCCATTTATCAATTGATAGACATTTGGGCTGTTTCTAAGATTTTTTTTTAAATTCAAATCTTTATTGGTACATTATATATACATATCACAGTCACTTTCAGCATTGAGAAT
>PVIR01025416.1:0-24935 GCA_004026965.1 Petromus typicus | reverse complement strand
GTACTGTACTTACATTATTACTTTAGCTACATCTTACAAACTTTAATGTTATATTTTCATGCTCATTCAGAAAATATTTTATAATTTTCTTTGGGATGGTTTCATCTGTAGGTAATTTAGAAATGTTATGTAATTGTTGGTTACATTATATTGGAGAACATACTTCGTATAGTTATCAATTTTAAAAAATTGATTAGGTTTTGTTTTCCAACCCAGAATATGGTAACTTCTAAATATTCTATGTGCACTGGAAATGAAGGTGTGTCTGTTGATGTAAATATTAAGCCAAGTTGGCTGTTTGTACTGTTCAGATCTTCCATATCCTTGTTCATTCTCTTCTATCTATTACTGAAGGGGCATGCTGAAGTCTCCAATTCTAGCTGTGGATGGTCTATTTCTGCTTTTGGTTCTTTTAGTGTTGGAGCTCTGTTAAAGCATGCCTACACATTTAAGACTTAATTTTTTAAAAATGAATTGATTCTCTTATGAATATGTAATATCTCTTTTAATCCAGCTTCTTTTCTTTGCTCTGCATCCTGTTTTGTTTGAAATAAAAATAGCCATTTCACATTCTTCTGAGATATGTTTGAGATGTGTCTGCATGGTTTAATTCTTCCCATCCTTCTTCCCTTAGCCCACCTGTAGCATTACTTGAGGCTTTTAGAAGATAGTATAAACTTAGTTCACTCTGTTGGGTGTTTACGGTGATTCTCATAATGAGTTTTTAAGTTGATAGATAAGATTTTTTTTAGCTTTTAATTATTTGTAAATTTAGAACAATTTTGACTGTTCTCTGAGGTTAATTTGCCCACTGTCTAGGTTTTTAAAAAAGCCTTTTCTCTTTATGTGGCTTCTTTTAGTTTATCATATTTTATCTCTTCTGATTTTTGATCATATATCTTTGAGCAATTCTTAGTAGTTTTTCGAAGTTGCTCTAGAAATTCTAAAGCACATACTCAACTTTCCAGTTTACTTAGAATTGATCCTCACCACCTCAGATGGAATGTAGGAATATTGCAAACAGGCTGATCACTTTACCTGCTTTATAAATTACATATTATACTTACACTGAACTTACATCCATATAGTATACCTACATTATACTTACATACATTGAAAGATCACTGGATGTTATAATCTTAAAATCTTCAACTGCAGACATGTTTCAGAAAACTCGAGAACAGTCTATCTATTCACCCAGGTATTTGGCATCCCTTCCTACACTCCTGATTTTCCAAGTTGCATTCTGGTGTCATTTCCCTTTTCTCTGAACTTATTTAATAATGTGGTTAGCACATGTGCACTGACTGCTTTAGGTCCTGTTAGTTTTGGAGCTCTGTTAATGCATGCCTACACATTTAAGACTTAATGTTTTTTAAATCAATCAATTCTCTTATGAATATGTAATATCTCTTTTAATCCAGCTTCTTTTCTTTGCTTGACAAATTCTCTTTATTTTTACTTGAGAATGTTAGTACTTCAATTTATTCCTAAAGCACATTTTCCTTGGAAAAAGAATTCTGGGCTGTCAGTTCTTTTCTTTCAGTACCTCTTAAATGCTTGCTGGCTCCTTCTGGACAGCATGGCAAGAAATCTGCAGTCCTCTCAATGGCCCCTTGTGCACCTTTGTTTCTGGCCTCTTCCACGTTTCCCTCTGTCTTTTGTTTTCACCGGAATGATAACATATACAGGCTTGTACTTCTTTGGTTTAATCTATTTGAAGTTTCCTTTGTTTCTAGAATCTCTAGTTCTATGCCTTTCTCTAAACTCGGGAAGTGTTGAGTATCATTTTTTGAAAAATTTTTAACACCATACTTTTCCTTCTTCTTCTGGAACTGTGACACAATATTAAGACTCCGTTATTTGTTCTCAAAGCTCTATTCATTTATTCTTATCTTTTTTCCCTAGGTTCCAGTTGGATACTTTCAGTTACTTAAATTTTCAGTGTTAAAATTCCCATTTGTCTTGCCTTTGGGTCTTCTATTTCTTTGCTGCTACTTTCCACTCTAGCATTTGTTTCAAGAATGTTTGCAATTGCTTGCTCATACAGACACATTTGCAAAAACTACTTTAAGTTCTTATTGGATCATCCTGACATCTGGGTCACCTTATCACTGGATGGATGTGTTGGCTTTGTTCACATAAGTTGATACATGATGTTTCACTTGTCTAGTATTTGGATTCTATTCTGCACAGCTTGACTGATATTATGAAACCTTGAGCATTTAAGTCCTATGGTGAGCATTGGTCCCAGGCAATCCACTTGGTTAGGTGCAGACTGCCTGCTCTGCACCGTGGCTGGCTCTGTTCTTCATGCTTTAGCAGAACCCATCTGACCTGGAGCTGCTGTGCGCCATTTACAGGCCAGTCCACAACCTGCATCGCATTTGTTACTTCACTTCGCCAAGGCTTTTACTGGCTAATTCCGGTCAGCTCCATCCACTTACAGGAGGGGGGTTTACCTAGAAGTTCAGCTTGATGGGGTTGCTTCCCAAAGCTTCTCCTTCTCTGTGTCCTCCCTGGTATCTCCAAGTTCCTTCAGCTTTTCTATTCTGAACCTCTGGCCAGAAATCAATTCCATGACTGTGCCAAGCAGTGAAGCGGAGAGGATAAAAAGCAACTGGCTTGGAGTCTGCTCTTAGGCCCTGCCTCCCTTCCACAGAGAAGAAGGTCCTTTCTCACAAGGCTGTCTCCTGCTGCCTATAAACTTATCTCCACACTGGTGCACAGAGAGGGGTGGCTGTGAGCTGCACGGAGAGGGAACTCCGAGCTTCAGGACTTTGCTCATCTCCTGGAGCTCTCCCGTGGGCATCACAGAGCGCAAGTCTGGTCCAAAGGCTGCACTAGGGTCAGTCTGGGACGCACTCGAAGAGGATGTGCTACACTCACTGCTGGCTCGGTGGTACTTTGAATTCTGGTTGCTTCCCGAATCTTCCAGCTCCTGATTCTTTCCTGAGTACTCAGCTGTGTAACGCTTCTCCCAGGATTGAGTAACAACTCAGTGACAAAGACTGACGTCTGCACTTACTCCATCTAACCCAGGACCTAGCTCTCTACAGTTATGATTCTATTCTATCCCAGATATGATATTCCAAAACCAGTCTGTACAGTCATACAAAACCCAAAGTGACATTCCCTTCCTGCAGAAAGGACTTCCGCACTTCTGCCTGAGCACATAGCACTGGGACTGCCCGGGGGGCCTGAGACCTGGTGCGGGCTCCTCTCCGCAGGCCTGTCTCTTCCCAGGGACACAGCCTGTTCCCGTGCACAGCTTGAGCAGGGGTACCCTGCACCCCCTAGACACCACATCCCTTCTCTCCAGCTACTGAGGCAGCTGAAGTCACACTCCGCCCCTCCTATAGGAACAGGAGATGCCTGCAGGAGCAAGGGCCGACTAGAGTTCCCTCCTCGGTCTCTGTCCTCAGGCCTGTGCATTCTTCACTATCTTCACATTGCCCATGCCTTTGAACAGGTGATTCCCGTGACCTATCAAACTTCTGTAGTCAACCTTAGTGGATGCTTAATTCATTGAACACATCTGTGCTGTTTTCTTCTCTTCTTTTTCTTTTCTTATTGTTTTTTTTTTCCTTCCCTCCCTCCCTTCACAGATAAAGAAACAGGCTGTGAAAGGTTTCCAGGGATCATCTGATGTGTAGGTGCAGGATGATGGTTCAACCCTGCGCTTTTAACTTCCTCCTACTCTGCCCATTAAACCCTGTAACATACAAAAATTTATCTTTATTTTCACAGGGGCTTTTCTTGTGCATACACAGCAATCAATCACTGTGTAATATACCACACATTCTCATTTTAAAAGTGAGTCTTTCAGACAGGGGCTGGTCCATGACTTCTCAGGGGACCTTGAGCTCAGGCCCTTGACTAGAGAGCACCTCGCCTCAGTGTGTGGCTTTGGTGAGGTTTTATAACAGCCAGACCTTTTCCCAAGGTACTGCACCCCCAAAAGTACAATGCAGGTCACTGCAAACATTAGATAGGAAATCAAACAGATTTACACATATTTTTTATGAGTATCCATAACACTAGGCCAAGTTAAGTAGCAACTTTTCCTGCCAAGTGGTAGGAAAAATTAAACCTTCTATTTTCTCAAATGACTGTTTTCAACTCTCAAAGAACCATCAAAATCAAGATTTAACCAAAAGCCCACGATGAGCATACTGTTGTCTGTGTAGACAGGAATTGCATGGGGGCTGACCAGTAACACAAGCTGCAGCCAGTGTAGATGGTTTACAATCAGGCAAGTCTCACAAATGGAAGAGCTTTCAGCATCCCACACACATGCAACACAGCCCCCCAGGGCAAGCGCACCACAGGTGTATCCAAGCGGGAAGGCCAGGCTGCAAGACTAACCAGGTAGCCAGGAAAGGCACAGACTCACCAACATACACCTGCACCTTCCTACATGGTGGCTGGAGCCATGGCTACCTTGACTTGATGGACACAGACAGGGACACAACCCTGTGGCTGCCCTAAGTTCGAGGTGTGAGTGTGGGAGTCCTGCATTGCACCAGGTATACCACAGGGTGCCTAGAGAGGGGACTGGTGGGAGGTGGGGCTCTGGTGCTCCTACCTTGGCTGGCTTCCGGTTTCAGGGAGCTTACAGGAAGTGGGGGTGATGATTCAGGGACATCAGCTGCTGGGTGTTCGGCCACTGGACAGATGATAAACCACCTCTTCCCTGTGTGCAGCACTGAGAAGCAGAATACAAACAGCACGCTGAGAGGGAGAGAATGTCTCTGGAGACCAGGAGACAACTGCACACAACTGCACAGGGGCTATAGGGGACTTGTTTGTACTTATGAGGTTTTCTTCAGAAGGGCACAGGCAGGGAAGCCATGTTCCTATCATAATCCTAAGTAGTGACCCTCCAGACACAGGTGGTCCACACATTCATGGGGAAAGTCTCCCATCTTCTCTCCTCTTTCACAACCAGCCTGAGGGCACCTCCTTGTCATTCCAGGACTCTCAGGAGTGCCAGCCCCAGTGTGGTTCCTGAGATGTTTGCAGAGTCAGCTACGGAAGTGGTGATGTCAGGGAAGGGTCCCTTGTTCTCAGCTCCTGGAGCCCCATCTGTGACTACGCACAAGGGAGGCTTCCACTGAACACTGGCTGCAGAGCAGAGGCGGCACACGGGGGAATGGCTCTTCCTGAAGGTATGGCATCTGCTGTGCCAGGATGGCCAGAAACGAGTGAGAAAGACTTACCGTTCTGCTGGTACACAGGGGCGTTCGCTGGGGACTGTCTGCCCTCCTGGAGGAGAGAGGACAGGAAGTCAGCATAGCCTGTGTCCAGGGAGCAGTCCCTGCACCATTTCCTGCCACCATCCCCTCTCGCCTGGAACCTGGGTCTCACTCACCTCCCCCTCTACCAGGCCACAGATGCCCAGGGGTGGCGGACTGGCCCCCGCATCGGAGCCCCGGTCAGCGTCCGTGTCCTCACTGAGCATGTCCTCCGCCTTGTCCATAACATCCTTCATCTGCTCGATAAACGTCTCTCGCTCAGCTGGCAGGATGAAGTCATGTTCCACCTACAAAGGGACAGAGGCAGCTGGTGACAACCTAGTGCAGGCTGCAGAAATTAAACCTTCTATTTCCTCAAATGACTGTTTTCAACTCTCAAGGAACCACAAAAATTTTTTATCTTTATTTTCACTGCTGGGGCAGACAAGAGTGTTAAGTCAGGTAAAGGCCACCAGGAGAGGGGAGCCCTATGGTACCATCCTGTTCTCAGCCATAGCCTCCAGCCACCTGTGGCAGGGTTTGGATGGGCAGGACTGACGGGGTTGGGGCTGGGACTGGGGAGGGAAGGGCGTCCTGGGGAAACACACCCAGCAGGCCTGAGAGGTGAGGAGGCAGGTTTTGGCAGGGAGAGAAAAGCTATGTGAGGCGGCCACTGGCTGCTTCTCCAAGCCCAGCCTCAGTGCCAGCCCTGGCGCCCACATCCATGCTGCCCTAGAGTACCCTGAGGCCAGTCTCCCTCCCACTGGGCATCCTTCAAAGGACTCCCCCACAGCCCCAGGGCTCTCCTCAGGGCTGAGTGAGACAGCGCATCTCCAAAGTCAGTCATGTTGGGCCAGGGTGGCCTCAAGCTTAGCTACAGAGGCTGTTTGGAACCCATCGGGTCCTGGCCTTGCTCTCGTTCCATCATACGGCACTGCCTGTGCCTCTCCGTCTGCATCTCAGACGCTGATGCCCGCACAAGTGGCCATGCCCCCTCAGTGCAGTGCCCACGCGCACCAGCTCCATCCCCTTGACAGGTTCACATATAAGAGGACTGTCTTCCACCACTCGCCAGGCCTTGGCAGGCACAGGGAGGGCAGAGGGAGGTCCCACACTGCAGAGTCCTGGACACTGCAGGGGAACACAGTCACTGTCTCCAGGCTCACAAGAGCACACGGTGCCCGGCTCTTACTGTGCTACGTGGGCAGTTGCATGTGGTCCCTCAGAAGATCATACAAGGACCTCTGGTGACAGGTGTCTGCTTGTCCCCTTGCCTGGTGGGGTCCGGTCTCTGCTCTTTTGGTCCCCGCCACAGGCACCATCTTTCCACACTTCGGGGAAGGGTCCGTCTGGCCGCAGGAGCTGGCTGCAGAGCGCGTGGAGCCCCACACATCCTTAGACAGGAGGCAGCTCAAGTGCGGCGTGGAGGCACAGTGCTGCGCAAGCAGAGCACGCAGGCCCGCCGTGGGCACCCTGCTGTGACCAGCACCATGCACAACTGAGCTACAGGCTCTTGGCTCTTCCCAAGTTTACGTTTCTTTTTAAAGAAATTAAAAATGAGTTTAAATCCAACACAGAGGGAGAGCTAAGTATACAGGGTGCAGGGATTACCTGGAATTAATGCCAAGTTAATCCAAACACCCACAATTCTTTGAAAAATAACAAGCCGAAGCCTAGCTGAACCACCAGTGACAGCACAGTGAGGAGCCCTGGCACCCCACACCCCGGAGGAGGGTCTCCAGGAGAGGAAGAATTTGTCTGAAGAACATCCCATTCGATCAGCCGACAGGATCCATTCGATCAGCTGACACCCATCCTTCCGCTCAAGCTCCCAGTGCCACTGTGGCTGGGGCAAGGAGGGGTGTGAGGAAGAGGGCACACACGGGCAGCGTGATGCACCGAATCTGTGTATTTATAACATGCCGCCCCGTAAGGTATAAAGGTATAAGATGCCATGGCTTATAAATGTCCAATTCACACCAATCACACAGCACACGGAAGAACAGAAGGGAACAAAAAGAGAGCCAGCGGGGTGAGAACAAAAACAAGTGGGGCTGAAGTTAACAGAGCTCACCACTAAAAACCATCCCTGTTCAGGGACTTGTGTATGTGTGTACAAAGGCACTAAACACAAGGGCTGTGGACACACAACTGTACAGTCCTGGTGCTGTGCAAAGGGCAGGAGGCGGGCAGGGTGGAGGCAGAGGCCAAGGGCTATTTCAACAGGAATTTGCTTTATTGCACTTCCTGACGTATGAACACACATGCACACAGAGAGCAAGGCCCAAGTTAAAAACAGCGAGATGAGAGAAGAGATGCTGTACAGTTTCACAGCACTGGCGATGCAAGGAGCAGCCATTCATGGCTGGCAAAGGTCCCTGGCAAAACCTCAGCCAGGCACCTTCAAGCCTCTCCTTTGCCAGGCCTCAACCTCGGCCCTCCCCCACCCTCTGCCTAACCCATCTCTACCCAGACTCCTCAGTCAGTTTGAGGGGATGCCTCAGATATCACATCCAATCAAAGTCCTCACGGTCTCTGTGACGTCAGAGCGTCTGCTCTGTCCTGAGTGAGGCTCTCTTATCTGAGCTTCGTATAGTGTCTTTCATTCTACTACAGAGACTCGGGTGTTGCTTCTAGAGGACACCTGAATTACAGCTGTGAAGTCGCCTATGAGAAGGGGCAGTTGGAGTGCAGAGCTGCCCGGAAACACCGTCACAGGTCCATGAAGGTCCAGTCCTGGCAGTACAAGGTGAGTGGCCCATTCACACACTCACAGAGCCCAAGTGTGGGGCACGCAGACACAGATCCTCTGCAACCTGAGCATCCAGCAGATCAGCGTTGTGAGGTCGCCTAGTCATCCTCCATCCACACACACTTCCCCCTTAACCCTGCTGTTCGCTGCACTGGACCTGGCCCTTTATTACTCCCCTACAGGCCCAGGAAGTCCTCCTGCCCCTCTCAACAGTGGCAGAACCATCTTTTCTTTAACATAGCAGGGACCATGCCTGGCACCTGGGCTCTACGAAGGACCTCTCCCAAGGGTCTGAGGAGCAGAAATTGAGATGTGGAACTGTTCAGGGCCAAATGGCTGGGGCTTCCCAGTGCAACCCACATCAGAATTTAAGTGGCAAGGCCAACACGGCTGGGGACACAGGCCAAGCAGCAGCTCTCTGCTGACTCTAGACCTGGGCTGGTGAATGCAGCAGCCACTATCCACGTGGGACAATTGAATTAGCAACTTAAATTAAATTGTGCATCTATTCCCTAGCCATCTAGCTCTACTCACTGTGTGTGGGGCCTTACAGGGTGAAGGGCAATAGCCCTGGCCAACACCAGCCTCCTGAGGACGTAGCTTCCTAACCTCCTCACACATGAACAGTGTGTCCAAGTAGTATTATCCTGTGAGATGGCCACAGATGAGCCAAGGTACTTCCAGCCAGACAGCTTCCGAGGCCTAAGACCCCCACTTCCAGCAAAGCCAGATGCTGGGGACCCACTCATATCCCCAGGCGTACACTGGAGGAAAGTCCACAGATGAGAAGGTGTGTGTGGCATGGTCTGCACAGGCAGGGAAGAGGTGCAGCCGCGCTGGGGGATGGGGACAGGGTGCAGGGCTTGGGTTAGCGCCACCACTGGGAGAGCAATGGGCTTTATGGTTTGGATCCAAAACGCCTCCCGAAAACCTCATGTATCTGGAAGTGACCGGACCACGGGGGTACGGCACTATGGAGTGGATTCGGCCACTGACGAGCTCAGCAGCTGAATGTGCCCTAGGAGGTGCAGCCTGATGGTGCGGGACCTGGGAGGGTGTATCTTGTCCCTGGCTCTGTCTTTCTTCCCATTTCCCAGCTGCCACGGATGGAGCAGCTTTGCTCGCCATCGTGTTCCACCATGCTGCTCCTGCCTCGGACCCAGTCTCTCACGGGCTGAGCCCTCTGAAAGCAGCAAGCCCACAGAAACTTCTCCACGGGGGGGGGGGCAGCTATGAACACAGCTACAGCCTGCCCTCCGGCACCTGGGAAGTCTGCATGGAGCTGGCGCAGACCCAAATACTCCCACAGAAGCCTGGGGCTACGTGCCCACCCTGGCTTGTGCCCAGGACACGAGGACACAGCTTCACCGCCCACCCAGGCCCAGCCTCACCATGTACGTGGCAATCTCATCAGGTGCATCTCCATCCAAATCAAACTTAAAGGTCACCATCTTGTGGTTGTGTGTCTCTAGCTGGCATTCCACCATCTTGTCCCCTGTGTTGCACACCTGCAGGAAGGGGACAGTCAGACCTCAGAGGCCTCTGCACCTCTGTGCCCCAACTCCGCAGCCACTCACATTCAGGATGGTCAGCCGGGGCCGGCTAGTCCTCTCCTGCCGGGAGCGGGCACGCGTGGACCTGCGGTGGTGTCTCCGGGCAGCCCTGCCCTCCAGCCTGCCCGTTCCAAAGGTGCCTTCACAGCCATCACTCAGCTCTTTTCCAGAAGTGACATCGGAGCCACCAAAGCTAAGTGGAAACCAAGAATGTGAACAGCACCCACGGATGACCAGCAAGTCTACTGCAGACTGTACAGCCTACATAGCATTAGGTCTCCGGGCCTGAAGCTGTGACCCACAAAGCCAGCCACCACCCAGGAGGGGACCTTCAAAGTCCTTTTCTCATTGGGGCATGGTGCCAACTGGAAATGCAGACTTTCCAGTTACCGGCTGTGCGACCTCAGCCCTCTCAGCTTCCTGACCTGTGGCTCGGGTCTCATGCCTCAGCTTCCCCAGCTACGCAACAGGAACAAAGCAGCCCCTTGGAGCCTACAAAGTGTCCCAGTTTCCAGGGAAGGCAAAGACCTGTGGCTTCTTCCCACAGCTGCTTTCGGGGAGGACAGTGCTGCTTCCCAGACTACAGGGAGGAGGCTGCCCAGAATCCTGTCCTAGCTGGACTTGGCTCTGCATGCCCCTCCTGGCTCCAGGCAGGACAGAGTCTCTGCCACAGCCTCTCCTTTCTGCAAAGTCCAAGGCACAGATCCAGAACTAGCCAGGCAGCTCCAGCAGCCAGGGCTCAACCTGGAGAAAACGTCCCTGAGGCTCTCAGGTGAGGTCTAGAAACCAACAGGCAGGATCTGCACAAGGCGGCAGCAGGGGCCTGGGCCTCCCACCACGCCCCATGGTCACAGCCGGGCCAGTACCTCTCATAGCTCTGCGGGAGGCCAGGAGGCTTGTCCTGCGAGGCTTGCTCCTGAAATAAAAACCAGAGCAAAGAGGACAGTCACGCGTTTGCCACCTCCCTGCAACACAGCAGAGCGCACCCCCGTCTTCCTCACCACCTCCACTCTGCTCTCTTCTGCCTGCAGCCAGGGGGCACCGCACACCGAGGCTTTCATGTTCAAAGGCTTAGAGCCACGCAGATCTCTAAAGCTGAGGGTGGCTTCCTCTCCAAAACTATTAAGCCACTTTGATCATTCCTAAAAGAGGACTCATGGGGCTTTGTGAAAAAGGCTTTCATAGGCTTTCACTTCCCCTCCAAGGGAAAGCATCCTCCAAAGCCATTTATAAAACTTGCTCTCCATCTTGCTGTGGGCTTACAGTGAAAGAAAGCACAACAGATAAGGACAGGACTGAAGGGCTGTCCTGGAGCACAAGCCACCTCTTGGGAGTCCCATGACCTCTAGGCCCAAGGTCAAAGTGCAGACCCTAGACAGCCACGAGCAGGGGAGCACAAGTCACCTCTTGGGAGCCCTCTGACCTCTAGGCCCAAGGTCAAAGTGCAGACCCTAGACAGCCACGAGCAGGGGACCAGGGCACACACCTCTGGGGCAGGTTCCACTGTCAGCTGGACGGCCGGGCAGGGGCCAGGAATCAGGGTCCCAGCAGGCAGCGGTGGGTTTGCTGGTGGCAGGAGCGTGCTGGTCTGGGAGGGCACACTCTGTGGGGCTGCCACCACCGTGGGAGCCAAGGAGCTGGGGAACTTGGGCAGCAGCTCAGGGGCAGCAGGCGGCAGCACGTCTGGCAGAGGTGGGGAAAGGACAGCAGGCGGCAGGGACACAGCAGGGACTGGAGCAGCAACATCCGCAGTGTACGGAGATGGACGGCCCATCAGGATCTGGGGGGAGCGACGGGGTGCAAGTTGGCCTCAAGGAAGGGGGCGACACTTGCACTGAAAGCCCAAGCCCAGGCACATGAGTGAGCACATGGGGTTGGGGAGGCAGCAACATCCCGCACTGAGCCATGAGCTTCTCCCGGCCATGTGCGGTATACAGATACAGCAGAAGCAGAGGGTCTGTGCAGGAGTCCCGGACCTGGGCTACACTTCGAACTCTGAAGCCCACATGGTGCGAAGTCAGCAGGTCATACACACTTAGTATCCAACCCTCAGCCCCAGGGTCTTCAACGTGCTGCCCTGGTTCTGCCTCCCGGTCAGTTCCGGGCACATGATGGCTGTCCCTGGTCCCAAGAGAACCCGAGAGCACTTGCTGACACCTGGGCCCTCCCCACAGCAGCCGAGCTCAGGCTGGCACCCGTGGTGGACTCTCAGCAAGCTCTACGGGTGAACGTAAGCTGAGCAAGGAAAACGTGTCCATGGGCTTCACGGCGCCAGGACAGTCACCCTCTGGCCCACTTGGGGTGGAGGTTGAGGAGTGACTAGAGCCCTGAGTCCCCAAAGTGGGGGCCATGTCCCACCCAGAGGGCTGTCGGAATGGAACAAGGCTGGCGACGCCCCACAGGGATGCCCAGGTGGGAGGAGCTGGGCCGGGTGCCAAGTGAAGGAGAAGTTCCATGTAGAAGCTGTCGGGGAGGAGGGTTCCTGGGAAGGATGTGCCCGCATCAGCTTTTCCCTCACTCAGATCTGAACAGAAAACTCTGAACCCAGGAGGCATCTGGGGCAGGAATGTGAATGCTGTGCTCATGGGTTCCTCCAAGGTCATCCTCAACACCAGGGCAGTCCCCAGATCCCCCCATGACTCCCCTTCAGCTGCAGCCCTCATCTGCCCCACGCCCTCTCCCTCAGATGCAGTGTTAGCTTGGCTTCGCTCCAACGAGGTGCACTGGGAGGGCCCAAGGCCAGACGCGCACGAGCCCTTGGCCACACGGCGGCAGCAGCTGACCTCTGACCAATGAAGCAGTAGCAGATGCTCCACTCTGGCACAGGCTCAGCCCTAAGCCCCCAACTCATCTCTCCACAAGATAAGACGGCACAGGGCAGAGCCGACCCTCGCCCAGCTACAATCTGCCACTTGGTCCAGGTGCCAGCGGGAAACCTTGGGCTAGTGAAGGGAGCAACCTGGGTCCCTGGGTCTCCAGGCACCGGGAGGCAGATCCAGGTTCACACCACAGCTTACCTGGCTCCCTGTGGCGGTAGCAGCTGGAGCCGCCTGCTCGGGCAAGTGGGCAACACCAGGCAGGAGTGGCTGAGGTGCAGGCGTGGGCAAAGGTGGCACCGTGGGGACAGGTGGTATTGTGGGCATGGGTGGCACTGTGGGCATGGGTGGTACCATGGGAACAGGTGCTACTGGCTGTGGAGGGGTGGCCCGTAAGCTCTGTACCGTGTGGTGGGGGGAGGGAGGGATGTCCCCAGGGGCCATCTGTGGGAAGGCTGCTGGGTATACTGGCTGCGCTGAGACCTGGGCCGGGACTTGGGTTGGGAGAGGGGCCGGGACCTGGGCTGGGACTTGGGCAGGGAGCTGGGCTGGGACCTGGGCAGAGACTTGGGCAGAGAGCTGGGCTGGCACCTGGGCAGGGAGTGGGGCTGGGACCTGGGCAGGGAGCTGGGCTGAGACTTGGGCAGGGAGCTGGGCTGGCACCTGGGCAGGGAGTGGGGCCGGGACCTGGGCAGGGAGCTGGGCTGAGACTTGGGCAGGGAGCTGGGCTGGCACCTGGGCAGGGAGTGGGGCCGGGACCTGGGCAGGGAGCTGGGCTGAGACTTGGGCAGGGAGCTGGGCTGGCACCGGGGCAGGGAGTGGGGCCGGGACCTGGGTGGGGAGCTGGGCTGAGACCTGGGCAGAGAGTGGGGTCGGGACCTGGGCAGAAAGCGGGGCCTGGACCTGGGCGGGGAGCTGGGCTGAGACCTGGGCAGGGAGCGGGGCCACCCCAGGATGGACGGACAGGGCAGCCACACCCTGTGGGGCCACGGCCAGCAGAGGAATCGTGGCTGGTGCATTTGGCATGATGGTCTGGCAGGGCATGGCCAGAGATGCCCCTGTAGGATGGGGCAGTTTGACTGCTTGCAGAGGTAGGGCAGGAGATGCAGGCAGGGGTGTAGTGAGGCTTGGCAAGATCACAGCAGGAGAGAAATACTGAGGTGGTGGCACAGGGGCCACATTTGCAGCTGGTAGGTCAGCGAGGGCCTGGGGGAGGCCATCAATTGCTCCCAGTGGCGTGATGGGAGGAACCACTGGCATCGTGGGCATCTGAAAGAGACATAGCAGCATGTCAGTGGCGGCGACTGAGGCCCTACCTGTGGCCCCCGCACTGTCAGCACAAGCTGGGATGAGGGCAGCGTGGTTTGGCCTCCCAGACGCTTTTGTGCAGCTGCTGTTGCAGAGATCCCAGACACAAACCCAACAGAAAGGGAGAGGTCAAGCGTGTGAAGCTCCGAACAGAAAAGGAAACTGGTAGCTGGGACAGAACACACCAGACAAACCCCAGCAAAGCACACAGGGCCTCGCTGTGTGAGCACCCCAATGGGCCGTGTGGGGGAGGGGCTCTGAAGGGTCCCACCAAGAGGCCACAGTGTTTAGAGTGCTGCAGCCTTTTTCTTCACAAGGACCAGGATTATGAGAGCCGCAGACCCACAAACCTCGAGTCACATCAACCTGATGCGCTCATCTGTAGAAATTCCAGCCCAAACGTAATTCCTTCAAGGCTCTCAGGGGTGCATGTCCTTGAACCTCCCTTCAGTGGCTGTGCTGTACCCCCACAGCATGTCACCTCCCAGGAAATAACAAGAACTCCCCTCTAACTTCTCAGTGATTCATGTGCCTCCTCAAAACATCTGGCAATTGGCCTTGTGGATTTGGCTCTTCAGGCGCTGGCAGCTTTCTCTAAACAGAGCTTTTGCATAGTCATTACCCAACATGCACCTCTGTGCAAGTAGAGTAAACGCACAGACCAACTGTCCCTACGTGACACCTGAGCCAACTCTGACATAGTGATAAGGCCTGGTCAGCAGGTGACGGTCGTCATAAAAACAAACCAATCTTCCCAGACAAGCACATAAATTGCAAGAAGACCCTATTACCCTGTGGGAAGCACTGTCTTCAGAATAAAGCCCACTTTCTGTCCTACTCCTGAGGTCACAGGCCATCCCCATCACGGAGGCCTGGGAGGAGCTATGGTCCCGGATGCTATCATCTTGGGCAATGGTTAGCCCTACGTGTTTTCTGTATAATTGTACTGCCAAGTGTCCCTAGCAATGGACTGACACTGTCCCAATAGAAGGACACCACAGATATTTCTGTTGATCAAATCAAGCCTCACTGTCCAGCCTCCTTTGCAGTGTTCAGTACCACCCAGCTGTCCACTGGCTATCAGACTCTGCCCAGCCTTGGGTAACTCCAAAGGATGAGACTGAAGGAAACTTGCCCACTCTCAGTGCCCCCTTGGTGGCCACAATATGAACCCTGTCCTTGGCCTTGGACTCAACCTCTCTTCCATCCTGGACACCGAGGACTGGATGCGTCCTAAGTAATAGTCATGGCTCCTTCCGAGGGACACCACACCTGCCACTCACCGACCAGACATCACAACCTGTGCAGAAGGCCCACTATGGTGAGAAGGAAGGCCAGAGGACAGGAGAGGGCAGCCCAGCTGACAGAGGACCAGGTCAGTCCTGGAGCATGTGGCAAGCACAGAACCTGCGCTGTGGAGCCCACCTCCCAGGCCCACACAGACAGGTCCTACCGGCGCTTTGGGATCCCAAACAAGCAGGCAGGCCACGCGTCCCCAGCCCCGAGATACCTGCGGAGGGACTTGAGCAAGCGGCTGCAGGGGTGGCTGCGGCATCTGGAGGGGCTTCAGCTGAGTAGGGGCCACCACCTGGGAGGCTGGGGCCAGGTATGGAGGCAGATGTGGGGGCCCTGGCTGGACAGCACCCAAGGGCTGCGGGGCCAGGACCTGTGGCAGGGCTGGTGGCTGGGCCATTGGAGGAGGCTGCAGGAGAGAAAGGGACTTCCAAGCACAGTCCTGCTGAGGCAGGGTGACTCTGTGCACAGACATGACAGAAATGCACTCACATGCTTGTATTTCTCCTCAATGTGCACATATCACTCATATACTTGCACATATTCATGCATACACATTCAGTCTCATGGTCACACACATGTACATACATATGCATATACTTACATAACTGCACACTCGGACATACAATACTCACATGCACATAGTTGAACAGCATATTGAGAACAGACTCAAGCATGGACACATACATCACTCATACAAGCACACAGACCACAGACTCCACTCAGCCAGGGCCAGGGATAGGGCCAGAGCAGGGCTGACAGAAATGTCCTCAACGAGGAAGCTTTCCTCACATGTTATAAGCTGTGGATCCAGAAATGACCCCTCCCACCACCACATACACACCAGCCATCCCTGCCCCCTACATAACCATAGGCTCTGAGAACCACAGAGGAAGAGTGAAGGGCCCACAGGCTCCCAGAGATGCCAGAGGGATCCAACACAAGCAACCGCAGACCCCTGCCAAGGGCCACAGAGCTGCTCCCCTGCCACAAAAGGCAACTGAGGGGGCTCTGAGGAGGTGCCACACTTACCTGCTGGGCAGGGGGTGCCGGATGGCCAGGGCCTGAGGGCACAGGGGCACTGGGTGGAGGCAGCACAGGGGCAAAACTCATCGTAGGCTCCGGGAAATGCTGCTGGAGGAGCGGAGGCCGAGCAGGGGGTGGGACAGAGCCCACAGACAGGCTGGGCTGCAGAGAGTGCCACGGCCACATTCAGAGACTGCCCTCAGCCCTCTCACCCCTTTGTTAGCCCCCTATTAGGGACCCTGGACCCAGTAAGGTGACTCAGCAGCAGCCAGCTGTGACAGCCCTGTGGCATTATTCCTGGTAATGGAAAGCTACAGACAGCCACACCTCCCAACCAGGGAATATTCTCGAACATCAGCCCCATGGAGTATTATGTAACTGCGAGAACAGACCATCAGAGGCTTTGCAGAGCTGTGGAGAAGGGCATCTTAAGAGCCATCTGTGGGAATCTATCGTCTGAGTGACTCAGCCTACCTAAGATGCATTCATGCAGATAATCCATAGAACATGGTACAATGAACACAAATAGCACATGGCATGTGGGGAAGGTGCCAGACCGCATGGTCACAGGTACTAAAACTGTCACAGCAGGGCCCGGACAAAGCGAGATCCTCTGAGATGCAGCCACAAGGGAGGAAGCAACGGAGCTGCAGACAGGACATGAGGTGCCAGGACAGCAACGCCCAGTGGGTGGCACAAGGGCACTTAGGTGCTAGATGTCGTCAAGGAACTGTGCTAATATTTTGATTTTTTGGGCCTATTCATACTAGTGTATTTTGTTTTCTAAAAGCCTTCTCACGCTAAGATGGAGATTAGAATGTTTATGGGAAAATGTCTTGCTGCCTCACATTTACTTCCTAACAATGGATTGTGTACAGAGGGTAGAGGTCACCAAGCAACACATCTGAACACAGTTGCACAAGACCTCTGGGGTGAGGGTCCAGGTCCCTGTGTACATGAAATCCTTGGGGAGGGGGTGTCTCTGGATGGCACAAGGGCACAGATTTCTGAAACTGCTCTGTCTTGCTTACCGTTCTCGGGTCAGTGCTTTTTGTAAGCAGGATGGCGGGAAGTAGAAAGAGAAGGTATGTTTGGGATCAAGCCTCTGGTATGAATTTACCTGACCCACAGAGCCAAAGAGTCAGCCCAGGTCCGGTACCCTGACAGCTTGGAGCCCAGCAGGGCCTGCCTTTTCCACTGGGCATCAGGGCAGCATATCCACAGCCACACTCCCAGGAAGGGCCAAGAGGGCAGGGTGAGCCTGCGGCACCCCCTCAGGACCCATCCAGGCCCCATCCTTTCTAGCTAAGGTATCAATATGGGAGAAGACGCTTTGGCCCCGATCCAATCTGTGACCTCCCGACTCAGGTTTCAGGGCATGTATGCTGACAGTAAAGTCAGCTGTGTCAACACACACAAAGCAGACCCAGCTCAGCAGGGACCCCTCTGGCCATGGGGAGTGCATTCTGGCTCAGCCACAGCTCAGGCAGCCTTCACAAGACAGCCAGCAGGAGCAGTGAGTGGCCCTTCCTTAAAAGGGCCCTTTCTGCCACCTAAAATCATATTTTATTTTTTAAAAATGAACAAAATCCCAGGTACTGATTGCTGGTGGGTCCTGCAATGCCAAACATAGCTTCAGGCTTCACCTACTTTTCCAAAGGGACTCTGGGCTCCTTCCAGAGCCCAGCACTGTGTGCACAGAATCGAAGAGAGGCTGCAACAGGGGACAGAGCTACAGCACTGTGCTCGGCCAATGCCAAGAAGACGTACCGCAGTGACCAAAGAGTGACGGTGAGAACGGGGACTTCTAATGTGCCAGGGCCCACCCATGGGCTGAAGGTCTAAGTCAGCCTTGAGGACTTGGCTCTACCACCAAGGTCACAGGCTAATTCTCCAGTTTAATACTTGGTACCATGATATAAGCAAATGTGTTTTTCCAGTGTTAAAAATAACATTGGACAGCGGGTCCAACCCAGGTCTCTGACAGTACAAGAGATATATTTCCATCATCCTTGGCTAGTCTCAGACAGTGTCACAGGCCCAATCATGACCAGCACCTCCTGGCTGGCTGTCAGCCCCCAAGCCCCAGGTGCTCCTGCGGTCTGTTTCCTGCCAATGTGTATTTTTTACTTGGGGAGTTTTCACAGGAACATCAAAGGCAGAGCTGGGGATCTCTGTGGGCTGCTTCTGTGGGTCACCCCTAGGAAGTGTAGCTGGGAGCAGCACAGCCTCCAGCCTCACAGATTGAACCCCAGGCCCTCCCACAAGGAGGCCAAGAAGAGCAGCGGGATGGCTGTCACTCACCGTGGCGGCAGGCTGCTGGAAGGTCCCTAGCGAGGGCAGGCTGTGTGCCAGTCCGGGACCCTCGCTCACTGGAGGGCTACACACACATGGCGCCAGCGATGGAGCTGCATCCACAAGGGAACCGAGAACCATGCTTTGCTGGCTACTCTGTGAGTCTGAGTACACCGTGGAGCCTTGGCCACTGTCAAAGGTGCTGTCCGCTGGGGAGAACAAATGTCAGGCTTAGCAGGAACAGCCCCAAGTGCTGTCCCCACACCACTGCACACAAGCACCTGGTAGCTTATCTGTATAGGCCTTTCTGCAAAGTGAAGACTGGACACTGTTTCCAAAGGCGATATGAAAAATGTATGAGTGCTGATTAAATAATCAACTGTATACAGCAGTATGGGGGAGCTATACCTGGGTTCCCACATTGACATGCCTGAAGCCAGGGTGGCACAGAGGCCAGGGTGGGCATGCCGCACAGACACACTAGGAGGCAGACACCAGATCCTCCACTCCACTCCCAGCTCACATATGCAGACCTAGCAGGCTTTCATAGCAAGCATTTATTCCAGCCCTTAAAGATACAGGGTGCTTACAGGGGCTGAGGTAAGGTCTCAGTCAAGAAAAGGTTAATATTATAATTCTGGGAGAAATAATTATTGCCAGGTTTTTGTTCTGTTTTGTTTCTAGCAGCACTGGAAGAACCTAATACTTTTGCGCTGAGCTACATTTTTATTCCTTATTTTAAGACAGGGTCTTGCTTAGTCGCCCAAGCAGGATTTAAATTTGTGATCCTCCCTCCCTCAGTGCTGGGACCACAAGTGTGTACAACCACGCCTAGGTCTATCACCATGTTTTATAAAGGAAAGTCTCTGGACTTCATGCATTTTCACATTCACAGCAAAGCACCTGCACCAAGAAGATCGGGTCACAGACCCCATGCCAGGAAGAAGGGGCAATATCGAGTATGCACAGCTCGAGACAGGCTCCCGGAGGCCAGGTTGGCAGAGATAGAATCCTTGAGCACGAGAGGTACAGACAAGAATCCCACGGCCCAGAAGCCTGTCTCACCAAGATGTGCCGGTGACACCAGTGAGAAGTGAAAAACGAACACCTGTCTGAAATGGCCCTTTGAATCGCTGCTTCCAGATCTCCAAAGCCACAGAAACATTAGGACTTACCACCTCTACACACCAGACTGTTTTCACAAGAGGCCACATCCCGGAGTGAGTATCGTGCCACTGGTAATTCTGACAAAGTCGAGGGGGAGTCTTATTGGCTTTGAATTAAAACAATTTTTTCCAAAGGACTGATGAGAATTAATTTCAATCGAGAAGACATAAGGATTTCTGAGGTTTAATTGGGCAAAACCAATTAGACAAGAAGCTCTGATTTTTAATGAGCCAACTGGTCAGTTCCACTTAGCCAGGAAGAGGGAGAAGGGGGAGGGGCGTGCGCACAGCCTGACAAAGCTCCGGTGTAGCATCTCCAACCACACGTGCAACATTTTAGGTTTTGAAAGTGATGTGTTCATTACTTGTTAAAGTGAAAATTAATTTTAGAGATCATCTGGAGACCCAGTGAAACACTATGTTGTTACAGCCTCAGCTGCTTAAGCGTCAAGGAAGACAAGTCTGATCAGGACTGCTGGGTGGCAAAGACAGGAGAGGGAATCATGAAAGTGGACCTCGTGCTTTATCTTCCAAGGTGAAAATGTGCATCTCTTCACCATCCTGTGTCGTGCAGCACCTGCTCAGATGTGTCTGCTGTCTGGTATCTCCATCAGTTCACCATAAATAAGCACAGCATGACTGGCTGTCACAGGACACTCTTCAGCCAGGTAGGAGATGGAGACAGGATGGCCCTGAGGCAGATCCATTGTGGAACAGAGAAGGACACGGAGTGTGTGTTTGTATGTGAATGTTGATATATGTGCATATGCATTTGTACCTGCCTATGTGGGCCTAGGTGCATGCACCTATGTGGGTCTGTATGTAAGGGTGAGTATACACCTGCATCTGTGTGTACATACATGTGTGCTGTGCATGTGTGGGGTATGTACGTTTGTGTATATCTGCATGTATCTGGGCATATGTGGATTTACATTGTGAGTGTGCATCTGCATGTACAGGAATGTGTCTACCTGTGTGTGCACAAGTATGTATATGTCTACATGGGCACAGTAAATCACCATGAAGGATGATCTATGGAAGAGGTCGCAGACTTGTAGCAACCTGCCTCTGGAAGGACAACTGACTTGCCATACACTCTTAGGCATTTTGAATTCTATATCCTGTGACTCTATCACCTGTTTTTTGGGTTTTTTTTTTTGAGACAGGGTCTTGCTTTGTGGTTCAGGCTGGCCCTGAGCTCAGCCTCAAATTCACATCACAGCAATCCTCCCGCCTCTGCCTCCTGAGTGCTGGGATTACAGGCCTGAGCCACCACGCCCGGCACTGTGGCATGTGGTACTGGTTGCTGCTGGGCGTGAGTCTCCACGCCTGGCACTGTGGCATGTGGTACTAGTTGCTGCTGGGCGTGAGTCTCCACACTCAGTATGGTATGTGGTTACTGGGGATCGAACCCAGGTCCTTGCGCTTGCAAGACAGGCGCCGGAACCACTGAGCTAACTCCCCGGCCCTCTATCACCTGTTTTGAGAAGTGTCTGCATATGAGACATAGCGGGCTGGTCTCGGAGCTCATCCACACCCGACACGCACTCACTGGCCATCAGACCTTCATGCCGCCATCTGATTTCTCACAGTATGTTAAACCTAACCTACAACATCTGCCTATAAGAAAAAGTATACTTCTAACTCCTTAACCAGGGCTCCTCAAAGTGTAATAAACAGATCATTTGTTTCTCATCCTAAAAACTGTCTAATGAATAATTAGAACTTTAAAGTGGCCCCCGGTCTGCCAGACATGGAGAACCTTTCCACATCCCCCAAAATGTGCTCTTCAATTAATTTAAGTTTCTCAGAAAACTGACAAAACCTGAACAGGGTGGAGCGAAGTAAATAGCAGGTAAAGTCTCCTAAATAAGTCCAGGCTACTTATTGGAATATAAATACCTACTGGGAAGAACTTTTAGTTATTTCAATGATGAAAGAAGTATATATTAAATAAATTAACAGTTTCAGTCTTTCCACATGAAAAACCGAAAATCCTGGCCCGGCAGGTCACTGGGCTCTGTAATTCTTATCCTCGCAGATTCACAGAGTGGACAAACCACATGTCCTGGGCTCAGCTCGCAGCTGAACCTCCAGATCCTGAGGGCCAACACAGGACACTTCTCTGTGGATGGAGCAGAAGAAACTGGATCCTCTCACATGGTCTTAGATGAAGCCTGCTTCATAGTGGCTCCTACCTCAATGGTAATGCCATGAAAATGATGAACAAAATGACTTACGAGACTTTGTCACCGGAAGGGAGACACTAGAGGAACGGGGATGGTCCCTGCTGAGCACTCGAGCCCACAGCATGCTCATCCATGGTGCACCCTCCAGAGAGCAGATGGTGACATCTCACCCGGCTTTCATGTCCCCTCTTGAGGCTAGGGCTGTCTGTCTCCCCAGACAGAAGGAGACTGCTCGAAGCCACAAACTCACAGTGTAGGGTGGGGACTAAATGAGCCCTGTCTAACTTTCCTGGCTCACGGCACTTTTGAGCCCATGTGACATAAGAAGCTAGACTCCAGCAAGTCTTAAAGCCTCTGCAGAGTGTAAGGAAAGCCTAACCCCTCGCCCTGCAGGACACTCTCCTGCATCTACTATCCACACCACACAGGACGAGCTGTAAGATTGGGCCCACTGGGCAAGGAATCAGATGCCAAGTGTCCCAGCGCCTGGCAGCCACCTGCTGGCCCCACTACTCCAGGATATGCCTTCCTCCAAATATGGTGATGTGCCCTGCTACCAGGGATGGTGGCAGGAAGTGTACCTGGCAGGGGGCACAGAGCCCAGCGAGAGCTCCTAGGTACCACCTATGGCTGGAAGCAGTAACCTAGTACGTGCGGACAGCTCAGCATTCATGATGCCACACTTCAAGCTGCCAGTGTCAACCTGGCCCTCCTTATAAAACATTCTAATAAAGAGGAAGATATTTTTCTCTGATCTATGCTAGTTTCACTGGGGAGCGGAGGAGCAGGGACACAGCAGGCCAAAGTGACCCCACTCTGTGTACTCACAGGCCAGGGAGGTGGCACTGGCTGGCAGCGTGGTGGGGAGGAGGTGTTGGTCAGCCTCTGGCTCCTCAGGCTCAGGTGGCCCGGGTTGCCCAGTCTGCCCGTGATAGGTCACCTGGACCTGCAGGGGTGCAGGGGGACCCCTGGCCTTGTCAGGGCTGCCTGAGTCCCTTGGCTCCTGGGACTGCAGTGCAGGCCAGATCCTCTCTCGTCGCCACTGGATCAATGCGACACGGTCACGAATGGACTTGGCCACAATCTTCACGTCACTCTCATGAAAGAATCCAGAGTCAATCTGCAAAGGCAGAGACATCATCAGTGTCTTGGGGACCAGATGCCCCACCCACACCCCACTGGCAGAACTACTGCCACTGTCTGTGCTGTGGGCTCTGGGCCGTGGGATTCTCTCCTCAGGGGCACCTTCTCTCATCACCCCGGGAGTAATCACCTCTGAAATCCACAGGCAGCTGGTGCACAGCAAGGGCTACATGACCTCCCGATCCCTGCCCTGCCTTCTACACAGATGCAGGAAGCCATTCTGTCCCTTGGGAGCAGTACATGTGCGCTGGTGCCTGGAAAACCCTAAGACCCATCACCATGCTGAGAGTTGGAAAGCATTTGCCAAGAAGCCTAGCGATCACCTGGAAGCATGAGAAGTACTTGTGGCAAAGCACACTCCACAGACAGGCCCCTTCTGGAGGGCTCTGCTGGGACTACAGTGTGACCCAGGACCAACACACGGAAACTAGTCAGCAGAAAGACTTCAAATCTCTTCTTGAGAATCTCAGTCTTAAAGATACAGGGCACCACTGAGCGAGGGAAGTGTGGCTTGTGCAGGAGACTCCTTGGGCAGGGATCAACTAGTGCACCAGGCAGGGCTGGCCACTCGGGAATGTACAGGAGAAACAGGCAACCAGGCTCCTCCCGTGGGGAAAGCAGGAGCCAGGATATGGACCTTCGGTGCTGGCAGTGAGAACTGCAGAGCTGACGTACAGACAGGCAGCGTCTGCGTATAAACACGCAACACAGGCCCTCGTGAGCTCTGTCCACTCATGGGCCTGGGGCACAACATTCCATTCACAGCCCTAGAATGCTCAATGGCGGGCGGGGGGCGGGTACTGAGGGCAGGAAAACTGGGCAAATGAACTCAGAGAACGTCAGGGACACGCCAAGGGACAGAAGCAGGCACCAGGGCCGCCTGTGGGCAAATCTGGGACACATGAACATCGGAATGAGCAATGAGACCATGATTTGAAAAGGTAACAGTGCCCCAAACCTAAACACATGCTCTGCATCCATGTGCTGGAGGCGGGAGCGCAAATCCTCTGGGGAGCAGAACGCAGCGTGTTCCTGCTGGTGCTGGCTGTCTCTTGTGTCAGTCTGTTTTTCGTAACTCTAAGTATCAGTTCCTCTCTCCTTTTCCACCACCCTCCCTGTCTCTTCTTCTCTGTCCTCTAAGTCTCTCTGTCTGTCTCTGTCATTTTATATGACCCAAGAGAATGAAGCTCCCTCACCCAATGACTGAGGTGGACAGAAGTGTGAGCAGTCAAGGATGACGGCCAGGACAGAAACAACGGGGCAGCCCAGAGGTGAGCACCCACAGGCCCAGACACCAGCCTGCGGTAAACACCAGAAACAAGATGCTCTCCCATCCCAGAGGAAACCAGGCTCAGCGGGGCCTTTAAGGGAAGGCTGGGAGGGCCCGGACCGGCGGATACTGGTGATGGGCCGGAGTGGGCAGCCCTGTAGCTTCTACCTGGGGTGGTGTACAAAGGGAACCGGAGCACATGACTGAAGCTGTCCCTCAGGCCGCAGGTGACTGTAGGTCACACTAGGACTGACGGCCTCTTGCTTCCAGGTTTGCTTCTATTTCCTGCCAGCCCTTGGTCACAGCCGATTGTCCTTTCCTCTCTGTCTTCACCGTCTCCCCAGAATTCCTCACCAAGGCATTTCTACTTTCCTCTCAAACAGGTAAGCACACAGCTGCATTCTGTGTCACCCCAGCAAGGCCACACTGCCTGGATCTCTGCAGTGAGGGAAGAGCTGACCTGAGAATTCCATCCCCCTCCCGGGGGGGGGGACTCCCTGGGGCCCAGACCTGCACAGCGGCTCAGCCTCGCTTTCTGCCTTGCTGGTCTGTACCCTGCTGCATACGCCCTTCTCTGTCCCCCTCCTCAAGGGGCCCTTCGGATCCCAGAGCATCTCTGACACTGTGCACCTGCGTGTCTCAGTTTTTAACAACACCCCCAGGTTTCAGTGTCTTCCTGGGTGCATGGTGCCTGGTAGGACAAAGCCCTCTCCAGCCTGGGCCCAGGGAGCTGCTGGTGGAAGACCCCAGGGAAGGCGGCAGAACCCCCAGTGATGACTCTGGGCCAGTCTCCAATAGATGTGAAGGGAAGGGGGAGGCTGGAACCTGGATAGGCCTCTTGGGGCCCAGAGAGGACAGGACAGAGCTGTAAACAAGGCAGTCCCCGC
>PVIR01025415.1:0-24910 GCA_004026965.1 Petromus typicus | reverse complement strand
TTATGCTTTCCATCCTTATTTGAATAGTATAATGGTAAAGATAAAAAATGAAATGTATATAGGGATGAGGAGTTGAAGAGAGGGTAGAGGAATGGAAAAAATGATAATCAAGAAATATGTGTAGGTACTAATTCTCAATGTTAAACGTCATTATGATGTCTAGCTACAATGTATTAGTAAACTCAATGAGGGAAAAAATAAATAGTATTATAAGGTATGTATTATTCAGAAGTTTGCTTATCCTGCTCAACATTATGAGATCATCCCTGCTGACAAATTTAGTTTTAAGTCATTCACTTTTCCTGTTGTATAAATATAACACATTCTTTAACATTCTCCTGGTGATGACCATTCAAGTGACCTCCAACATTAGGTATTACAGAAAATACTGATGTGATGATCAACACATTTCCGTGTCTTGGGCAAGAGACTTTCCCTGGAGCATGGGAATGTCAAGGAGGAGGCTACAGTGCAGTCGGTATTAGGAAATGGTACGCCCACAGGGCTTGCCCAACCCTTCAACAACATACTCACCGCCACATCTTCTTTAAAACTTCTGACCTTCAACTACACATCTTTTAATGATGCCTTTTGATACACAAAGATTTTAATGTAATCAAATTTGTCCATCACATTTTTTACAGTTTGTATCTTTATCTTCTTTAAAATAGCCTTGAGTTAACAAGGAGTTAATGACAATGTCCTCATGCATGTTCTAAGATTTTAGTTTTCTTTCAGTTTAGGAATTAATCCTTCAAGAATCAAGTTCTGTACCTGACACTAAGGAATTCATGTCTTTTTTTATAGATACCAAATTGTCCGCTAACACCTGGATTGAGAGCATCTGGCTTTCATGTGTGCACAAATACTACAGCTGTAAACGTAACATTTTTCTTTCTTCTTAGTTTTGAGAATCTTTATTTCATTTTTCCTTATTTTATGGTATTAAGAACACTTACACTAATATGATTTACTACTAGTTTTTATTTGGAAGGAGTATTGGCTTTTTCCTTTAGAAAATAAAATTTCCAGGCATGTCAAACATGCACAAAGCAGAGCGCATAATGAACCCTTGCACTCCTCACCAGCTTTTCCAACTGCCAGGCTCTCAGGCTCACTTCACTCTGCTCTTCCTGGAGTTATTCTTTCATAATGTGGCAACAGAATGAGCTACATCTGCAGGCATGTTGATGTTACGTGATCTTACATTCTATGAATATACAGACAGTTGCTGGTCATATCTAGACTTAATTCTTGGCTTTCCCTCTAGAGATTTCACCTCTGCTTGTGAGAGGCATCTGCATTTTTCTTTTCTGATTTCATTCACACTCATTTTTCCATGCGCAGGTTACTTGAGTGAATAGTCTGTATGAAATCAGAGTAACTACTTACATATAAAAGTAGAATTCACTTTTCAAATTGTCTAGACTCGGTAGCTTGGGTAGGAAATTACTAGTTATTCAACTTCTGAAATGGTCATTTCTTTTTGGATTAATGTACTTTTCTTTTAAATCATATACTTATATGTGTTAGTGTTTCCAGTGTTTTCAACACCTGGGGCAGGGTGGGGAGCTCTCTGTATTGGTGTGTATGAAATGTCTATCTTACCTTCACTTGGAGCCACAGTTTCTGGACTCAAGATTTTAGGGTGAAAGATCACCCTAGTTCTTCACAGTTCCTTCCATAACCTTCTCCCATCTATTGTTTATAAGAAGTCTGCCATCAGACTAGATTTCATTCTTTTATAGTTCAAGCACAGCTTTAAAGATCTTCACTTTCCACAGTGCTTCTAGTCTGGACTTACTCTGTTCACCTTGTTTGATCTCTATTAAGCAGAGCCCCAAAACTCTCCCTAGAATGATACTGGGAGTTCACTTGCTCCTCCCTCGCCATCTTTCCCCCTCCCTTTTCAGTGCTAGAGGTCTAGAGTAAGGCCTTCATTCATGCTAGTCAACAGCTGTACCGCTGAACCACAGCCCTGACCAACCCTCATTTTTGTACTCCACTCCTGAGACTCCTACCTCTGGCCTTCCATAACCATCTCATTATCTGTCTCCATAGGGCAGTGTGCTCAGCTCTTCATATTTTCCAATTATCATTCCTCCCGCCCTAGGAGCATGTCCAGGGTGTAGTGCATCTTTATTCTTTAAGTTAAACAGCTCTATTTTTCACTTCTAGGATTTTTATTCAGCCCCTTTCAGTTGAACCTATTCTTTGTCTCGGTGCTTTTTTCCACAATTTGGGATTACATGGTCCTTCCTTATGTTTTGGAGAAGCAAAAGCAACTCAGCTCAGAATTCCTACCCTTGTTTAGTCATCCCTTTCGGGGTGGGGGTAGATAATTCCAGCCTCAGACTATGGGTGCTGCAGGTCCTCTCCTAGGGTGTCAGTGTTCAGCAAGTTTTTGTTTGTAGGTTATCATGGACAAAGTGGATGTGCTTTCTCCTTCCTTTCTCGTTCTGTCTCCATTCTCAGTTCATTTCAGAAGCAGGGGCTCCCTTCCTGGGAGCTTAGGCCTCTGGTCCAGAGGCCTCCTATGGAGATAATCAGCCTGGCCTGGGCTGACCTAGCACTGTCCTAGTCCTGCTTCCTTTCTGGTATCCAGCTCTCTGTCTTCATCCTCTGCAGAAGAGCCTGGCGCCTTCTCAGAGCTCAAGTGGTCATCGCGTTTATATTTCTCTGGGTCTCCCATGCCCAGTCCACCAGCCTCTAGAGTCTGAGTGGGCCTGGGCCTCTGCTGTCTCCACTTGTTTACAGGCTCTGTTCATTTTATGGAGATATGGCCACAGTGCCCCGAGGGCCACTTCTTCTCCTGAGTGGGGCTCAGACTCTCTGACAACAGACATAGAAAGCACCGTCTAACTTCCAGTCCATCACCATCGGGCCCTAGAGCACCTTTGTGACTGCTGTGGGCAGGGGCTTTCCACATGGCCTGCATGGCCCTCCCCACCCAGCCCTGGATTCAGGAGCTGCGTGTGGCTACATCATACATCACACTCATGGTCTAATGGGGATGCGATCCTCCCAATACCTGGCCTGCTGTGTGGGCAGCTTGCTCCTGCCCACATGAAGAAGAGATTTCCCCATCACAAGTAGACCACACTCCTTAGGACAGCCTTTGCAAAGCACCACTCAGTGCCACTCTACTTTATTTCCACTATGGCCCCAAATTCTGGAGGTGACTGGCCTATGAGAAACACAGGGAAGCTCATTCCTCAGTGAGAGAAGGGAGAGCACAGTGAGTTGACAGGTGCTGCCTGCACTTAGGGAACCAAGAAGGAGAAAAGAGGCAGCGTTGCCCTAGGGTGAGAAAGAGAGGAAGAAGTGTCAAGCACAGCACCAGGTCCTGACAGGCAGGAGCAGACTCTCCCCTGAGAGAAGAGCTGGCTCTGTGGCTGTGATAAAGCTGATGGGCACAGCGCTCCCAGCAAGAGAGCTGTGAGGGAGAAGACATGAGAAAGGGGATAGTCACGAACATCACTGGGACCAATCACCTGGTTTGGTTTAGTCTGTTTGTGGAGGAGACACCCTCCCTTTGAGAAAATGGAAGGCAAAGGCCATTCCTCACACGTGGGCACAGCATGAGCATGTGCATTCTGTGGGGCCTGCCTAAGGGTCTCATGGGGTAGGACAACAGCCACCCAACCCTATCATCCACATAGGCACTAAGGGACAGAAACAGCATCATTCAACTGGCATGACCAGACTTGGCAGTACATGTAAAGGAGAAAGTACCTACCCAAGAATCCCTAGAAAGGTACTCTTCAAAAGAGCAGAGGTCACTAAGCCAAGAAGGTATCTACTATACAGAAATGGGGCCCAAGCTGGGGTTTCCAGGGCTATGGTGAGCATGTTCTCCAAAGGTACCACTGGGCCTAGGCATCACTGGAGAAGTTTAGGAAGAGATCTGTATATTTGTTCCTGGGGAACAAAAGACAAGTGATTCCAGGTCCCTGGGGCTAAGAAATACCCTGGTAGATGGAAACCTTGTCTCCAGAGAGCTATAGACCTGTCCCTCAGGGCGGCATTGGGGTACCCAGCTTCTCCTGTCCAGGTTCATGCTTACTTTCTGCTTTTTGTAAGGTTCTGGGTATCTGAGTTGTGCTGAGCAGCTAAGGAGGGGCTGGCAGAGGCTGGCAGTGTTTCCCTCACCCAGGAGCGAGGAAAGCTAAGCAGACTAGGTCCTCACCTGGAAGACAGTGAGGATGGCAGCAGGAAAGGTGTCAAAGTTGGTTGTTGGAGTCTCGTCTTTAAAGTTGAACCTGGAAAAACAAGAAGCCTTGGGGAAAAGCAGCCCCACCAGAAGCAAGAACTGCACCTGGCAACAATGTGTTGTCACAGGCTGCAAATAGGTAGCTTTCTCAGCATTACCAGCCCCTTTAGAAGGGAAGGCAGGGAAGAGGCCCAAGGCACCATTTGTTGTTAACTCTGCCTCCCCAGTGGGACAGGGTCTGTCCTCCCCTACCTTGACCTACTTACTGTCCCCCAAACAGCTGCATCCCCAGCAGAGCAAAGACCACGATGAACAAGAAGAGAAGGAACAGGAGGCTGATGATGGACTTCATGGAGTTGAGCAGAGACACCACCAGGTTCCGCAGGGAGTTCCAGTACCTGCTGGGCATCAGTGTAGTTGGAGTCCTGGGCTATGCCCAGATGTGATCATGTTCCTCTAGGCTCTCTGTAGCCATTCACCTCTGTGGCCTTCTAAGCCCTGAGACATCATGCGCCAGTGCATGTATGTGTCTTAGTGTCTGGGCTTCTCACTGCAATTCCACGTGTGTCACCAGGGCCGCTCAGCCTGAGGCTCACTGGATCACAGACAGGGCAGGTAGGCAGGCAGCACTGGACTAACCCTCACACTCCATAATCTGCCCCTACTCCTTTCTTTGGCAAAATGATGCACCACTCATCAGGCAGCCAGGTGCAGACTCACCTTCAGCCATCCATCTCTTTTACTCTGCAGTGCCCGGTCAGCCACCGAAAGCCATCACCTTGCCCCACAAGAAATGCAGACTGTTTGTCCTCAGCCCGTCAGAGGAGGAGCTGCACTGCTTCCCTCAGGTCAGCTCTGCCACACACCATGATGAAGCATCCTTCTCATGGAGGACCAGGACACAGGGCACAGGGAATAGTGCCATGGAATCTTCCTGGCATCCATAAGCCCCTCCCTTCCACCTACCTCCAAGTGCTCATGGAGGACAGAGGATGTGAACCCCTTGTTCATGGCCAATCCCCACAGCACAGAAGCTCCTGCTGTCTTCCAACACCACACTGCTGTGCGATGGCTCCAACCACTGTCCCCAGACCCTGAGGACTCTTCCCAGGAACCCACTGATCACAGCCCACCAGATACCTAGGGCTACCCAGAAACCTGGAAACATGCCCCTAGTTCCTGTGCCTGGCAATGCTGTCCCACAGCCCTGGAATAGAGGGATGAAAGGACAGACACTGGTCTCACTGGACATCCCTGGGCCCCAAAGTGGCATCCTTCTTTATGGATCCACATCAAAGGCCCAGCTGTGCTCTATACTCTATATCCTCTTAGAGGGAGTCCCCCTAAGAGCAGGAATGATAAAAGACTCTGGAAAAGGAATCTTGCCTTTTTCTAGGCTGGCAGAAGCCAGCCTGCCTCAGGACAAGGGTCACCAGCCTCCTGACAGGCTCAAGGGTAAGCAAAAAGTGGCCCCTATAGTCACTTCCTTTATACCCCTTAGCAGCAATGGGAAAGCAGTAGAGGCCTAAGACTCCCCCCAGAAAATGTTCAGGGCACGCACACACACACACACACGCACACACACACACAGATATCAAATTAGATTGAACTCTGCCTAAACCTTTTCTTCATTCATTCTTTCTTATTTTCAGATGATTCTGGGTTTGCGTTTAAAACAAGTGAAAGGATCACCAGAATTTAATCTACTAGCGGAAGCAACCTGAGAGCCCAGGTCCTGGGTGGATCAGTGCTGACACTGCTGGACCTTAGAACCCCTAGATGCTTGACTCAGCTGCTGAATACACCATGCAGATCCTCCAAAACGCGAGACGAGCTGCTTCTCCAGTCTGGCCATGGTAAGATGTGCTGAGCAGCCTGTGCACTGATAAGACACTGTGTAGTAAGTCTTTCTCCCTCATTCCCTGCAGTTCCACAGTGAAGGGCAAGGTCAGCTCATTAACTACATTATATCACCTCCCTCAAGGGCAAAGGAGCAACTCACTTGCAGGGTCAGAGACTCGAGTAAGACCAGGATGAAAATGGTTTTGTCACTGTTACCTCCATGAAGGCTCAGGGTTGGACAGCAGGATGCAGAAAACATCCTTGGAACAGCAGCCATGTAGGCACTGGGGCGGCTCAGGCAAGGTCAGGGGCTAAGGCCTTACTCTACCTGCAAGGAACAGACTAAAAGGCAGGAGGGCAGAGCTGGAGGCAGGAGAGTGGAAAGACTGCCATCTGAGAATGCCTCTACCAACTATAAAGCAAGTTTCTTTGAGGGGTGGGAAGACAGGGCTGGTAGTTTCAAGAGGGGATGGTATGCAATTGTGGGAGCGCCAGTTAAAGAGAACTAAAAAGCATGCCACCAACACCAGGGCCAGTGGGGAGTGATCCTGAAGACATATCCAGCCCCCAGTAAGACTTGCTAGGATGGAGCCTGAACACATGATATTTTAACCAGCTTTACCAGTTAAACCAATGAACCAAAGAAAGAGTTTCTAAGCACAAGGGATGTAGCTCAGTGGTACTGTGCTTGCCTTGTGCTTGCGCATAAGGTCCTGACTTCAATCTCTGGTACCGCAAAAACAAAAACGGAGAGAGAGAAAGAGAAAAAAGAAAGATAGAAAGAAAGAGAGAGAAAAAAAGAAAGAAAGAAAGCCTTCAGACAGTCTACATTCCTAGACCTGTGTTGCCATTTGCACACTGCCTCCAACCCACATCCCCTCCCTCCCAGAAGTACACAGACAACATACTTTGTGACCTTGAAGATCCTCAGCAAGCGGAGCGCTCGCAGCACGCTGATCCCAAAGGAGGTTCCTGGCTTGATGGCAGCCCACACCACTTCAAAGATGCTCCCCACGATGACCTGCAATGGGGCTGGTGTCAGCCTTGGGGAATACATCTGTTTCTGCACATGTATTCATCTACATGATGCACCAGTGTATGGACACATGTGTCCTGTGTGTATGCACGTGCACGGCTACATCTTTCTGTAAGCACTGATGCTGCTCCCCATCTGCAGCTCAAGCCAGGGATGCCAGCATAGACTACTTGAGTCACATGAGCTCTTGTAACCTCTGGGAAGGCTGTACAGGCCCACCAATCCTGACTTGTCTTTCCCTTACCACCGATAAACACCTGGGACAGAGGCCTGCTGGTGTCCTGACAGCAAGGTTATATCCTCATCTTCTTAAATAGCTCTGAGGATGGACAAACTACCTTAGGCAGCCCTGACTATTATGCAGTTCTCTTAGATTAGCAAAGCTGTTTTCCTACAACTTCTCCCTGATCTTGCCATTGCTCCAAGACAGCTTCATAAACTGCAAGGTAAATCTTTTCTTTTCCCAATGACCAGGAGCTAGTACGTGACACCAAGAACAGACTGCAGCAAGCCTGCCCCTTGGTCTTACCACAGCCTTTTATCAGATGCTTCAGGTTTGGGTGGGCTGAGACTTGTGAACAAGGGGCATGTTCTTACTTCCAGAGAGACCATGCAAAGGGCCCTTCCGGCCAATGCGTAGTTCAGGAGACACAATAAAGACAGAGGATCAGGACCAGAGCCCAGCAGCCCTTTATCATCTTTCCCTGGACAGGACAAAGGGCCAAACTGAATTCTCTCCCCAGCTTTCGCACCTCACAGACACACTCAAGGCTCACAGTAAGTATGAGCACCAATGTCTTCTTCATGTGTAAAATTTTCATTCTCTAACTCACATCTGCATCTGGCATAGAAAAATCAAATGTTGAGCATTAATGTCTTAAATTAATATTATTATCTTTGTCTCATATGTTTTCAAAGGTTTTAGCCATTTCTACTAATTTCACGTCTACTATAAATGTGACCAGCTTAACATCAATGTTCTCATTAAGTCACTGAAAGAAGGGTGAATGTTCCAGGACAGTGTGCCCTGTACTATGGCACCAGAGTCCCCCCCAAATGATCTACCTGGGTATGGCATGGACGAGTCACTCAAAAGCACAGTCTGCTGCACATTCTCTCCCTTCTCCACAAACACACTGCTCAGAGAACATTAACATTCTGCTTCCTCCCAGTTATCAGCTTCTGCACACCAGTGATATCTCTATTATGCAACAAATGGAGCAAACTTGCCAACATCTGATCTTAGGTCACATGCTGGTCCTTGATCAGACTACCAGTTTTCTCTGCAGTAGAAAATATGCAGATGTTTGCCCTGGGCTAAAGACTAGTTTGCTAAAGCTTTTTTTTCTCTCACTGCCAGTTTTGCAGCAGCTCATTCTAATTCTCACAAAATTTCCCCATTGGCTCAAGTAGTAGGCAATCTGCAAGAGAGCCCCAGGATGCACCACCTAACGTTTGCTCTCTCTGTCATCCAACCCCTCAAGAATGGGCTGGGCCTAAAGACTTGTTCCTCGCAAACAAAACCCCACAAAGACGATAGGCTATCTCCTCTGACATTAGGTTCAAAAGGACTCCACTTCTGATTTAGATGCTCCTGGATCTTTTTCAATCCCCAGAAGTCATGCTACTAGGGAGGCCTGCCAAAAACTGTATGAGTCAGCTCAGAGGCTGACTTTTGAGGTCAATCAATAGCTATAAGCACAAGCTTAGAAGAGAATTATTTAGTTCCAAACAAGCCTGGAATGACTATAACCTCAGTAGAGAACAAGTCAAAGGTGACAGCCTAATTCCTGATACAAAGAAACAATATGACAAATGCTTACTGTTTTAAACCATTAAGCATTGGGACAATTTATTCCTAAACATGAAAAAAAATCAACAGATATTTTAGAAACAGAAAGTAGAGGACCAGAAATATAGCTCAGTGGTGCTGCACCTGCCCGGCAAGTGCCAGGTCCCAAGTTTGATCCCTAGTACAAAAAAAGAAAAAAGGTAGATAAAAGAAAAGAAAAGAAAGGGAGGGGAGGAGGGAGAGAAAAAAAGAAAGAAAAAGAAGGAAGGAAAGAAAGAATAAAAGAAAGAGAAGGAAGAAAAGAGAAAGAAAGAAAGAAAGAAAGAAAGAAAGAAAGAAAGAAAGAAAGAAAGAAAGAAAGAAAGAAAGGGTACTGCTATAATAAAAAGTAAACAGGCATTTAGTAGCATATCAGTGAAAACTTAAAATGCCCTGAACACAGTACAGTTTTGAACACTGAGGATGCCATACATCAGGATCTGCGGGGAACTGGAAAGAGAATCCTAAGGAATGGGGGACCTGCTGTGCACTGGCAGAAAGTCTAGCTACTGGTGCTTGCACTTACATGAAAAAAGGAAACATATTTTTAATAAATGAGGAGATCTCCTTTAGCTCAGGAGGTTTCCATGCCAAATGCTGAAGTGCTACCTGGTGTCTTCCTGCTGCTTATGACAAACAGAAAAGAGCTACTCTGAGGAATGCATCATTCAACAAGAAGTGAGGATGTGTGGTTCTGAAAATGCTCAGTCTCTCCAGGTACAAAATGATGTCAATATTATGAAATGGCACTAAGACAGGGATTTAGTGCAGTGGCACCACACCTGCCTTGCAAGCACAAGTTCCTTAGTTCAATTTCCAGTACTAAAAATATAAAATAAATTGAAAAAAAAAAAAAGAAATGGCATTATCGTTTATTTATTTATTTATTTATTTATTTATTTTTTAAGACAGGGTCTCACTTTATAGCTCAGGCTGACCCTGAGCTCAGCCTTAAACTCACAGCAATCCTCCTGCCTCTGCCTCTGCCTCCCGAGTGCTGGGAATACAGGCATGAGCCACCATGCCCGGCAAAGTGGTATTTGGTACTGATACTGATTGCTGGTGGGCATGAGTCTCCATACCCAACATTGTTGTATGTGGTTACCAAGGATCGAACTCAGGCCCTTGCACTTGCAAAGCATGCACTGGAACCACTGAGCTAAATCCCTGGCCAGAAATTGCATTATCTTAAAGATGAAGCCAAAGGCAAAATGAGGATAACTGTTTAGATAAAAGACAGTGCATGAGAGCAGAGCCCAGTCACACCTCTAGGCACATGAAGGCATATTCATTTAGGCCCAAAGAGATGGATTGTGCCTCCCAGCTCAGGTCCAGAGAAAGCAAGCCCTCCAGGACCACAGGGTGATGACCCTCAGTCATCTCAGCAGGAACACCAACAGATCAGGCTAGCTCAAAGAGCTATGGGAACACCTTTCGTCTAACAGACTGAAGCCCAAGCAGGTTCACAACATACCCACAAAGATATTCTCAAATACCAAAACGACCTTGAAAGACATACATGTAGAAACATCACCAGCCTGGACTGAAAGGGACCAAGATAATATAAAAAAAAATAGATTTCTAGATTCCCCAAATCCTACAATAAGAAACAGACTGAGAAAACTATTCAGCTGAAAACAGGGACTATCTTTCATGAAAAGGGAGACACTGAGGCTCCCCCAGGCCGGAAGAGCTGAGCACAGATCAGCAGCACTTATCCAGCTGGGTTCAGAACGGCTACATCGGTAGTAGCTCGTATCTTGTCACTGGTCCCTCTCTGAACAGAGTGCCTATGCAATTATCCAGGGTCTGTCTTCACTGGATACTGGATGCAGAGACGGATGACCTGTCAGATTTCACAGGGTGACAAATAACAGGCACTGCAAACTGTACTTGGGAGCCACACTCAAAATACCTAGACAATACCTATGGCACTTTGACTACACATGGTACCTGGACCACATCTCATAATGCCACAACCATGGTGCCCAGCCACACCCCTACATCCATATCACATCTGTAGCACTCGGACCCTACCCTTAGCACTCTGACTGCATCCACAGTAGTACCCAGACCATACTCATAGTGCCTCTAATATACCTGAGCCACATTCATCTCACTTCAATTACATTTAAAGCAACTCAGCCATATCCGTAGTTCCTGGACCACACCCATGGTACTTTGACTACACTTAGACCTAACAGAGACGAAATTTTACATCTTGAGCTGATGCTTCAACAGGGTGAGATTTTGAGGATCAGGGACGGCTGAGTGAATCTTACACTGGTATGGATGAGAATTACTAGAGCAGCCTGTGGCAGGCAGTCTGAGACAGTCTTCATGACCCTAAGCTGTGGGCTGGACCTCCTAAGAAGAACTCAGCAAAGCTGATGAGTTACCTCTTCAAGTTTAGGAAGGTTTCATTGCTCCGCCCCACCCCCTTATCCCCTGCCCCAATTGTCTCAGATAGCAAGCTGCCATGCCATGAAAACATGCAGGGAGCCTAAAGAGAAGTCTTGCGACCCCCACCAAGCCTGCTAGCCACCAAGCCTGCTACTACTGTGTGAGTAGCTGAAGAACAAATTCTTGAGTGCCAAGTAAGTCTTGGAGCAACTGCAACTCTTCAACTGGTTGGAGGCCTCAAGGAGGATGGTCCTGAGGTACCCAATTAAGCCACAGAGGAATTCTTGGCCCACAGATGTAGAGAACAGGTTTTAGTGGTTTAAAGTTGCTACATTTTAGAATAATTTATTAGCTATGTGCAGATTGTCACAGGTCCTGTGGTCTAGTTAGCTCAGATCAGAAGATTCATATACATCCAAAAGGCTCATGTGTCTCGTGTCGCCTTTCCTTTGTGACCAGGTGGGTGAAGGTTAAGAGAAGGAGACTCCTCTGGACCATCTGTCAGAGCCACAAGTGTCTAGGCACCAGAGAGAGTAACAGACAGCATGGTCCAGTATAAACCACTACCCCAGGACAGAAGGCTGGGCCAAGCACTCCCCACAAAACAACAGGGGAGCCTCAAACCAGCTGCAAGAATCAGTGTGATGAACCCAGCACAGTGGTTCACACCTGTAATCCCAGCACTCAGAAGACAGAGGCAGGAGGACTGCCCTGAGTTCGAGGCTGTCTGGGCTACACAGTGAGTTCAGGGCCAGCTGGAACTACAAAGCGAGACCCTGTCTCAAAAAAACTAAAAAATAATAATAAGAAGAAGTGTGATGATCTAAAGTCACTGTGGCCCTAAATACTCTGCCAACTTTAAGTCATAGTGCCCAGGAAAGGAGAAGTTCGAGTCAAGCTGAACCTTTAAACTCAAGCTCCCTCCCATGAGGTCCAGGAGCTCCCAGTAATTGCAAATGCTACAGTATGCCAAATCTATGTCACTCACTCTGCCATGGTCAGGTGAGGTAAGTCCTGTGTGGTCCCTGGCTTGGGCCCTGGTTTGGACGAGCCATGCCACCTGAAGCACATCCACCCTTCCCTGAGCCTTCTCTGACCCAGGCCCACCATGACTATCACCCTAAAGAGGACAGAATCACTAAGGGGTGGGATCCACAGACAGTAAGTAGGCTCAGAGGCATTGCCTGCCACCTCTGCTAGGGACTGAGCCTTCTGTGGTGACAAGACGCTGCACACAATGTGCTCTATAGCCTAAAGCTAACTATGCATCTGTGACAAGGTTGGAGGAAAGGATAATTTCCTGCAGCAGGGAGCGGATACACTGTACCTCGCAGACAAGCTAAGGAGTTAGGCTTCCTATCACCTCCCTGTACCACCCAATGTTAGGCAGTTTTGGAGACCACAGAGCTTAATCCTCATGTGGTACACATGTGGAAGGGCAAAGGTACCCCATACCCTCAAAGGCATCCTTGATGAGGAGTCCCACTCACCCCAAAATCAAAGCAGTTGAAAGAAGATCGGAAGTAGCTTCTGGGCCCCAGGCCATACATCTTCAAGGACATCTCCGTGAGGAAAAGACCCAGGAAAACAAACTCAGCAAAGTCTAGAAGTAAAGAAGACGGGGTTAGTAATAGGCTGTACCTGGTCTCCAGACTAGACTAGAGGACACCACATCACTAGGCCTTGCTAGGGCTGAGCCTTCCAGGTCTGGTCTGCACCCCCATCCTCTGAAACCCCAGCGCAGAACTAACAATGGTTGAAAAAGACATGAGAGACACTCACCCCAGTCCAGACAGTAATAAGTGCCCAGAAACCATGGGACACAGCTCCAAGACTAGCTCAGGAGCACCACTCAAAGTCACAGGGGACATCTCCAAGGAGGCCTGGCGCTGCCAGGCTGTGGACCATGCAGTGACTGTTGATGAGCTTTTCAGCCTCCTTGTCAGCTTCCCTACCTCCACAAGAATTTCCTGACACCCTCTTTGGGATCTCACAGCACCATGCTGGATTTTAATTAGGATCCTATGTTTGCTCCACATGGAGGGAGAACTCTAATACCCAAGCAACCTAGGCCCTCCAACAAAAGCCCCAGGAGCAATGCAGCAAACCAAGGGCCTATGTGAGCCCACCATATACTCTGTCAATAAATGATGGAGACAGCAGGGGTTCTTGACCCAAAAGTCCCAGTAATATCACTGTCATACCTCTAGGGAATCAGGCCTAGAGGAAGTCCATGCTGCCGCTGGAGGCCAGACTCCACTAGCCCAGCCCAAGCAGGAAGAAAAAGTTGAACAGAAGGTAATGACTCCACAGTGGTTCCAGTGCTAGGGCCTCAGGTGGGACAGTGTGTGTGGGAATCAGCAGAGCGCAACTAGACTTGACCTGTGACTGGTCAGAGGTTAGCTTGGCCTTCCCAGGCCTCTGTCAGACACAGGTCATCTAATAAACTTAGCTCCTGATGAAACAGACATGCTCCCCATCCCTGTGTACCCTAAAATTTGCTTCTCACCCAGGACAATCAGAGTCATTGGGCTCTACAGCCACCTGGCACCATGCAAACAGACAGGAGAGAGAACCTCTCCCTCAGTAGCCCAAGTACCTGAACAACAATTGCTGGGAGCAACTCACCTACAACAGTCCTGACCTCTGAAGCAAGTGGAAAATCTTTAGGCTCCCACAGTGGGCACAGGACAACAAGAAGAAGCAGAGATACTACCTGGAGATGCCAACATCAGAGGCACAGATGCTGTTAACCCTCAGGCCACACTCGCTTGAGAAGGAAGGGCCATTTCCAGCCAGGCCTGACCCTGCCTAGATAATGGACACTTGGGTCTGGCTGTTCTACCTGAGGGTTGTTAGATAAAGCAATAAAGTTGTGTCCATACAGTCCAGCTTGGGTACCTTACTAGGTCCAGGAAAATACAACAGCCTGTGAAGATCCAATACTCCTGTCCAGGAGGGACCCATGTTCTTCCATACTCATTACAAAAACTCTGCCTCTGCTCCTGGCTTCTATGCATACAAAGCCACTAGGAAGAAGTTAAAGGGACACCTATGCCAGCCTCCCATAAGCTACACTTCAGGGTGAGGCTGTCAGCCCCTCACCTTTCTCCTGGAGGATCAGAGTACAAGAACTTTACAAGAATCTGGTAAAAGAATTGGAAAGGTGAAGCCTTCAGGGAAAGGGATCAGAAAGTCCTAGCATCTTGTTGAGGTGTCTCAGTCTCAAACACCCTACTTTCCCTCTGAGGCCAAGAACGGTGCTCATTCACTTATTTCTATATCAGTTATTCAACTAACAGGCGCCCTACAAGTTGGCAAGAGACGGGTTCACCCTTCTCTCCAGGAGTTCACCAGTTAAGGGGGGAGCAGAGGAAGATAGTTAAAATGGCATTCTGTAAAGTAAGAGGCCAGTAAGCTGTGGAACAGGGGGAGGGGAGGGAGTTTCTCTTGTGGCTCACAGGATGACCAGAGACCATGGGACACAGAATGTGCTCTGTGGCTTGACAGCTCTCCTCTCATGACAGACATACAGGTTCTAAAGATCTTATAGGGAGCACTGGGGTGAGTCCTCAGCGGAGAAGCAGCTGAGCTGCACAGAGCCCCATCTACAGGGTAAAAGGCACAGGGCAGGCCAGGGCCCCAAGGTAAGGCTGGTTCAAGCCTGCCCTCTCCCTAATAGGTCAACCCAACTGTCAAACACAGAACCTGCACACTGGCAAAAACATTATGACCCAGCAAACATCACCTATCCCTCCTGTCGTTTTCCCTTAATGAGGCCAGCAGAGTCTGGAACTGAAGGAAACCACAGAAGGAAAGCAGAAAGGGGCACTCCAAATGGGTGCTCCCATCTATCAAAGGTGCAAGTACTCCCCTAGGCGCTCTCTCTCTCTCTCTCTCTCTCTCTCTCACACACACACACACACACACAGACACACACACACACACACACACACACACACTGGCACCACTGGTCCCTACATGGGAAGAACAGGCTGAGCTGACTGGTGAGGAAGAATCAGATCCCTTGCCTCCCCCAAACTTCTACTGGGAAGACCAAGGGCTGCACTGAACTCTGTCCCTAGCCAAGTTCTGATGCCAAACTACCAGCCTCAGGATGAAAGAACTAGAGCCAAGCAGACTACTTAGGACACATGCAGCTGTCACGGATACCCTACCCTACCTCTTGGATCTCTATGACTGTTGCCTCTTTGCCCTTTACTCACAAGGCAAGTAACAGAGTTAAACATAGAAAGTAAGAAAGTTGTAGGCCAGACTCCAACCCAGCACAGCCTATGTGCCCCCATCTCCTATGAAGCCATCAGAGTCTGGAAAGCAGCTCTCAGCAGCTTCACGATTTCCTGATACACAGGAGGATATGGCTGCCTGACAGACTGTGGAGAGGCTACTACCAGGACAGAATGCCAGGAAGCTAGCTAGGCCAGGCCTGGAACCAGGATAGCTACTTTCTAGGGCAAACGAGACTGTCTTGGACGCCCTGTGTGGCTTCTGGCACACAGATCCTCCCAGAGAGAGCCAGACCCTTCTGGGAGCCTAGAATAGGTCTTGTTTCCTAAAACCATGGCAGACAAGTGAGCACAACTGACCTTTGAATTGGGAGTGAGAGGACACTGGGGCTTACTGAGAGACACCCCGGGGGCTGGGGATGTAGCTCAGTGGCGCTGCACCTAGCTAGCAAGCACAAGGTCCTAAGTTCAACTCTCAGCACACGGGGAAAAAAAATAAGTCCCATCTCTGATATCTCCCTCTTTGCCTTCTCTGAGATATAGCTGGCACACATCAAGACAAACACAACTGTGATCCCTATGATGGTTCTTGGCCTCATGGACACACAACGAAAATCAGCCTCTGGTCAAGAACAGCCCCACAGTCAATCAATGGTAAAGGAGAACAAAAAAGACCAGAAGAGGCTGAGACAGTGCAGATGCCAGGACTCTGCCTCGTTGGAACTCCAGGGGAGAAGCCACGATCTCAGCACAGATGGAGCATGACATGAAGTTCCCCGGTCTATGGATCCATTTGAAAAGGACACAGGTCTGCCTGGTCATTTGGGCAACCAGGACCCCTTGACCTGCATCACACCAGCCAGGATCTGTTTGCAGGGATGGAGGGACCTTCAAAACCGGGGCACAGAACCCTTGGTACATACACAGTGCCGTGGTAAGCCGCTGTGGCTGGTTGTAGTGTACCATGGCCACACACAGTGTATTCAAGGCCACCACACACAGCACCACCCAGTAGAAGCTCTGCGCCTTCACCATGCGTCGGACGAAGAACCGGAACATCTTCTCCTTCCTCCGAAAGTATGATGAGCTCTCTGCCTTCCCACTCTTCAGGCTGGTACGAGTGAAAGGTGATCCTGCAGAACAAACAGCTGGCTGAGGGAACAGGAAGAGCAAGCCCCAGAAACTGGGCACTCAAACTGTGGGCACACTCTGTAGGTCGCATGCTCTCCCCAGGGACACATCTCTGCATTCCTGGCCAGCTGTATCAACTGTGGCAGTAATCTCTGTAACATCCTGCAAGGGATTCTGGCTTCTCCTTCACCTGTTAGATGAGGGGTCAAAGGCCTTGGTGACCCCATGTCTACTGGGCAGAATCAGGAATCGCTTGTCATGTGGGGACAGGTAGGATAAATGAGACAACCCAGGGCCTGAAATCTATCCTAACAGCCCAGGAAATTAGCATAAGTGATGACCCTGGAGAGAGGGGAAGTGTTGGAAGAGAAATCTAAGCGAACAAAAGGAGCAAAACCAGAGATAACACATGAAACGGCAAGAGTTCTGGGAGCAAAAATAGCCGTGAAAGGAGATAATTAGACAAGTGGAAGAAAATATTTATCATGGAAGCACACTTGAGCTCACAGGTCAAAGACCCTTGTTTCCATACACCAGGCAGAGAATTCATCACTGATACAGAAGAGGTCACCAGCGTCCAATGCCTGGTGTGCAGCAGCAAAGTATAAGCTAGATGAAACCCACAGGGCCACAGTGGCCCAGGTCTCCATTGAGGGTGAGGATCAAGGAAGGGCTCCTGAGCATATGCAAGAGTCCAGAATCTACTGCATGACATCTGAGGAAGGACCCCACAAAGGGCAGAGGCAGGCTGATGCTGAGGATATGGGCCTGTGTGAGCCACAGGTGAAGAAGACAGCACACTACAAAGTCAATTAGGGGGTCTGGCCAGACCTCAGGATGTGCAGCTTCCACAAGGCACCAAGAACAGTGACCCAGCTCCACTAGGGGTGGGATGAGTCCAAAGGAAGCCCTTCCTCAATGGGGCTGGGACAGAATAAATGGAAAAAGAACAATTCTCTGCCTAGTGTTGGAAAGAATGCCATATGGGAGTGAGAATGGTAAAGGACCGAACTTAAAGAAAGGAATCAAATTTCTAACTGTGAACCAAAAAAAGAGAAGATACTGTCTATGAAATGGAAAAAAAGAGCTATTGAGAATTGGCAAGGGACAGGAGACAGGGCAAAAAATATAACAATTTCACCAAAGCCTCAAAATAAGGGTGGAGAATAGAAGAAACAGTAATATAATAAAAATAATAAACATGAAGTAATGAGGACGGAAAAGTGCACATGTCAAGTATTACATGATAGGACCAAACTCCACCATTATAAACAGAGACTAGCCAAAAATCGTCATATACATCTGTGATCCTAGAACTTGGGATGCTGAAGCAGGAGGATCACTATGATTTCATAGTCAGTCTAGGTTACATAGTATGTTCAAAGCCATACTGAACAGCACAGCAAGTGGTTCTGACATCTGCCTAGCAAATGCAAAGTTCTGAGTTCAATCTCCAGTAACCACATACTACAATGCCAGGCCTGGTGACTCATACTTTCCAGCAATAAGTACATATCACAATGCTGGGCGTGGTGGCTTTTATCTGTAATCCCCGCACTTGGGAGGCAGAGGCAGGAGGATTACTGTGAGTTTGAAGCCTGCCTGGGCTACATAGTGAGCTCAGCGCCAGACTGAACTACAAAGGGGAGACCTGTCTCAAAAAATAAAAAATGTGTGCATATATATATACACACATATATATATACATATACATACATACATATATTAATAAAAAAGCATACTCCTCAGTAACTTTTGACCCCAGGAGGAGAAAAACCCTCTTATTTTGAGGTCTCTGAACTGTAACCCCCAGCTCTTCAGACCTCCCCCCATCGCTGTCCTCCTCCTTGCATACATTCTGACCTATTATACATTTCTCCTATTTCCCTACTTGCCTAATTGCCTCTCTCAAATGAAAACAACAAAAGAAGGAACACCTTCATTGCTTTGTTCAGTAGTCCAGATTTTTTTTCAATTAGTAGCAAAGGCAGGCACTTTAATAAACATTTATTGCATGAATAAACTCACAAATGACTAAATACAGAAGAAATTATAAACCTACAGACATGCAGCTCTAGATAAATAAATTTCTAGAGAAATCTATAGAAAATGGAAGCTTTCTTAACAAAGTATAAGTAATAAGACAGATATAGGCCTCCTAAGCCTGAGTGAAAACAAAAAAACTAAAGTGTATGTGCATACACACATATGTACCTTTCTATCACAGAGTTGCATCTCATAAGTACACAAGTTTAGAAAGACACATATGGGACGCTGGATCAGTCAGACTATAGGAAGCAAGTGAGTCCAGGGCATAGATACAAGGCCTCACAGCGATGCCTGCCCCCCACCCAGCGTCTGGCTTCCCTGTACAGCAGTACATGGGAGTCCCAGCTACGTCCTCCGAGAGGTCATGGTGCACTGGGACGAACCATAGTGGGAAGTGCCAGATACTTCTGATACTAAGGAAATTCAAATAGCTGTGCAACATAAGCTAACTGGAGCCTTCTGCTCCCTGAGTGAGCCGCAGGAACTGAGGCCAACCTCAGGGCAAAGGAGCCAGACTGAGCCATCAGTCATCAGAGTTGGGGACTGTGTAGTCACGAGCTCTCATACAGTCCACACAGCCACAACTAGCAGTGTAGTGGATGAGTGACACATCATTGGGTAAGAAGGGAGGCAGGAGTGGCTGGAAACAGGGAGGAAACTGGGTACACAGTCCATGGGGCGGCCCATGAGCAGGTGCAGCCAGGGACTGCAGGGACTCACCAACTGCACAAAGGTCTGTAAACCGGTCCTCGCCCTCCTCTGCATGGATCAGGTCGTTGCGGCTCTTCTTGGTGGCAGCTCTCTTCAACACTGCTTTAAACATAGTGGAGACTTTGTGAGCTGCCGCCCAGGGAGCCTATCTTAGGGTATCCCTCAGAGGAGGCAGATAACCCCTCACAGAACAAGCTGCCTTTCCTGAGCTCTGGTCCTAAAGATAGAGTGGGGCTGAAGCACGGACAGCTCCAAATCCCTAAGGCCCCTCTCCACCTTCAAGCAGATAGGACAAAGAATTCTGAGGATGAGTTTGCATTTTCTTCTCTTTAACATGAGGTCAGAGGGGAAGCCTGGCCACCAGGGAAATCGGAAACATTCTCCTGGGGCAAGGCCAGCACTGACCTGCTCAGAGCTGCACCCTATGTCAAGCTTTCCTGTACTGGCAGCCACACCACCCTTCATAGCAGTGCCTGTCCCCAGCCTGGGCTGCCAGGAGCTTCCCATAGCCTCTGGGAGCAGCAGTACTTCAAGTCCAGGGACACAGAGCTGAGCTCAGACCTGCAGATATACAGCTATGGAAAGCTCTGTCCAGTAGTGCTTTCCACAGCCTATGTGTGCAAGTGCTGGAGGCCAGGCTCATGCCCTGGACTATGTCTTGTTACTGTGAGGATGTGTAGGTGCTCAGTACAGCAGTATGTCTTGTAGGAAATAGACAAGTGTACATGTACGCTACTGACCACCCAGATCCCAGGACTACGCCCTATGTCAAGTCACTTACCATCCAAAGGGGACTTCTCCTCTGCGTTCTTGTCTTCCTCAGCCAACATGACTTCCTCTGTAAGGAAGACACCCTTGGTCAGAGCCTCAGAGCCCTCCTAACCCATCCCAACACAGCAGGCTCCCAGCAACACCCCCAATGAGTGCATTCTCCCTGGAAGCACCCATCACCTCTGCACCAGCACCCTAGTAGCTGGCAACCTGTGGCTGGGCTGCTTTCACCAAGAACCAGAGAGCACCCTGAGCCACAGTCATCCCACTTACCCTCCCCTTGCCCCTCTCTTTCTAGCAGTCGGGGCCAACCACACAGAGGAGACCACTGACTGGTGCCAAGGAAGGGAGCCACAAAGTCCTAACTCCCAGAGACCAGAGCCAGGGTTCGGGTCAAGGGCAGGGCCTATAAAAGCCAGCTCTAGGCTGGGACACACCCAAGGCCTCCAGTTGGAAGCCCTTTGTTCTCAGTTTTCAGTGGCTACCTGGTGCCAGAACTCCAGGTAAACTGGAGAAAAAGATCTCCTCATTACAAAGCCTTCTTCCTCCAAACCCCACCCTAGATGCAGAGCAGACAAGGAGACGGAGACAGCAGGCAGGAGCGAAACAGCTGCCCCTCTAGACTCTCACCAGCCTTGAAGATCCACTCCAAGTACCCGTTCAACTCCCGCTCAATCTGCTGTTGCCGGCGGAGCTTCAGGAAGGCGCGGCGATTTTCTACCCGTTCTCGTTCCTTGGCAAACTCTCTGAACCACATTGGGGCAGGCAAAATAAGCAGAGAGGTGAGTGCTGAAATCACACAACCATGTGTGCTGTCCCAGAGACTGAGGCTCCAAGTGGGCCCTTCTAGCCACTTCCTAACCTGCATGCTGCATGGCACAGGCAGCTCTGCTCCCCATGGGGAACTTGCCTGTCAGCATGGGACAACCTCCAAACTTCAGCACAGGGACAAGGGTTTCTGGAGGGCAGAGACAACTCAGCCCCCATCCAGGGCAGGCCTAGCCACAGACCCCAAAAGCTGTCCACAGAGAACTCTGGTAAGAATTCTCCACGAGATAATGTCCACTCTGTTTTCTGCAAATGAGATACTAACCATTGCTGTATGGGGATGGAACACACAGGAAACAGGCAAGAAAGGACTGGATGGATCACAGAATCAAGAATGAAACCTTGCAGAAGCCACGTGGCGCCTGCCACAAAACCTCTGAGGCTCGCAATGAGCAGGCAGAAAGGTCCTCTGACCTCCTGAGCCCCCTGACTCCCCCAATCACAGCCAGGTGATCAGTACAGAACTGGCTATGCCACACCAGCCCCAGTCTCCCAGCCTAGGTCCTAGGATCAGAGGCACACATATGTCCACACAGATCTACAGGCACACACACGAGTTCCTGGGCCCTATGGAGGCAGGGGGTCTTCAGGACATAGTACAAAGGAAAACCTAGCCCTGACAGGACTGATCTTGAGCCCACGGCCAGTGTCCACCGGGGGCTAGGCTACTGCCACCCAGGTAGTGACAGGAGACAGTCTTGCCCATGCCTCTACCCTGCCCACTGCACATCCCATGTCCTAAGACTCCAGGAGGACACTATGGCCTACCCCACCCAGGATGGCTCCCTGGCGCATACCCCAGAAATGGCAGGGCCTGGGCTAGGGTAAGCAGTGACAAACTGCTGAAGCTAGTCTGAGAGCCATAAGCAAGATCTCATTCTGGAGGGCTGGACCCCACCAAAAAGCAGCTGTTTTACCTGGGAGGTACTGTGGTGCTTGCCTGCCTGAGCTTCATCATCATTGGGTGCAAGAGGCCCAGGATGATCCCAACAGAGGCCTTAGGAGTAAAAACAAGGCGGGAGCACCTCCATATTGGCCTCCTTTGCACTCCCATCATGGCACAGATCAGGCAGAGTTGCAGCTAGACCAGAACAGGCTCCCAGGCAGGAGACCAATACAGACAACCTGCCCTCTCCAAGCCTCCAGGACTGGAGGGAAGCCCTGGGTCTGTCTCCTGACCTGGATACCTAAGAGAAGGCCTAGCAGGGCCACCCCAGAAGTCATCTCATATCCTCTTCCTAAGACCAGGATGCTCATGAGTCTGGAGACAAGAGGGTACGGCCTCACCACACATCCCCTACTGTATACTACTTCTGTGAGCAGTTAGTGAGCAACTGTGAGCAACTCCACGGTTAGGCACAAGAGGCAACCTTGAGAGGGCTGCTTTCCCACCCACTGTAAACCTATCTGGCATGGTGGCTAACCCTCCTCTGTGCAGTGCGCATGTCCAGAGCCCATGAATTCAAAGGCTTGCTAACATGCAGTGTCAGCCCAATAACCCTTCCCATCACACACTGGCGCCCACTGAGCATGAGCACCCCCGCGGCACACGTACCTGGATTCTCCATCCTGCTATACACACAGTAGCCAAACTTCTCCTCCATCATGAATCATTAACTACCACCGTCTCCATTCATGCATCACATGTGTGCCATACTTCATCATCCTATTATAGCATGCACATGCCACGCCTCTCCACCTCACAGGGCGCACCATTCATATGCCACACTTTTCTACCATGAAGCGCACACATGGCACATTTCTCCATCCCACTGAACCCCCAGCCCATCTCTGACTGGAAGTCTCTCCTTCCTCCTCTACCTCGCTCATCCCTCCCTGCTTTCAACTGAGGTGCTCTCTGCAGGTGCCTTCTCTGAGCCCCTAGCTTCTTCAGCAGGCCAGGTATTCTCATCCACCTCCTCTATTATGGACTCAGCTGGTCTATGCAGAGCACCTGAACGACATGCTAGTGACAATCATCTCACACAGGAGGGGACAGAAGCTATGGGTCGCTCTAGCACTAGAGTACATGGGCCTCTACCAGTCACTGCCCTCTCTGTTCTTTCTAGGCCAGCATGGCAGCTGCATGTAGGGGCCATGGGCTCTATCCTCATGCTTTCCCCAGAATCTTAGGCCTGAGCAGGGGTCTTCAGGGTGCACAAGATGACATCTATAGGCAGTCTGATGCTTAGGTGGAGACAAAGAAGCAAACCAGACCAGACTCCCCTCTACCTCCCTCGCAACACAGCTTCCTCAGTTCTGCGTGAGTTCCAACAGCCCAGTGCATGCTGTGTGCCTACTGCCAGGCTTACCAGCCCTGTGCCCTCTCCTGTGGAAACCCAGCACAAAGAAGTGATCTGAACAAAAGGAGGAGCCCAGGTCAGGGCTGGATAGAGAGCCAAGACTCTGAGTCAAGTCTGCACCCCACTGTGGCAACAGAGGGGCTCCCTATGGCCACAGAGGTTGCCTGAAACCCCAGCACAGACTATCCTCAGATGAGATGCAGTGGCCCCTCCCACAGCAGACGCAGGGCAGAGGCCAAGCACTCAACAGAGGGAAGGAGATCAGTGAACGGTCAAGGGACATTTAGGATGGTGGCATAAAGGAAAGGTCACTAGAGCCCAGGACAGTGGGGGCCCCATACAACTCCTCCCTGCTCCACGGCCGAGAACACGAGGGTCTTACCCTGACAGCACGCCCAGCACCAAGTTGAGCATGAAGAAGGAGCCAATGATGATGAGAGGGATGAAGTAGAGCCAATTCCAGGTGTTTCCAGCTGCATCATTTGTCTGAAAGCAAGGAGGAGATGAAGGACAAGCAGAATACAGCCCTGGCCACAGAACTATGCCTGGGCCTTTGTAGGAATCCTCAGAAGGATTGGTCCTCCTGCCTATTGGTCCAGGCAGGGAGTCCTGGATCAACTTAGAGATTCTCCCTGGGCTGGACCTTATAGGACCAAGGACACAGAGCCCTCTTTCACCACCCAGCAATGCTGAAAAGTCCAGCATCACCAGGGAGCCCAAGGCTGCTCAAGGTGGCAAACTTGGCCTCTGCCTGGTCAGACACTCACTGCCTCCACGAGTAGCTCCAAAGACATTTCCCCCAGAAGGAGCACCACAGGCTTCCACTATCAGTGGAAACTTCTACCACTCAGCGGCCCCATGAGCCCTACTGTGTTCCACAGAAGTCCTAAAGGACAGCTCCCCCCTGTGCCTGACCCAAGGGAGCCAGGCACCCAGGCGTAATCTGAATTGCTGAAAGCAAAGAAAGGCCATCTCCCCCAGACTTTGCTTTTCATAGCACAGTTCCCTGAATCCAATTTAATTCGACAGTTTCCATTTATAGATGGATCCCAGTGGACTTAACTAAGGAGTGCAAAACTTCTCTCCGTGGGAGTTTAGTGGTAAAGCAAACCAAGCAGGAGGTGGGCACAGAGGAAGGGAACCACCTGGCCCTTTGTGTCTCCCTTCAGAGAAGGGACAGCTCAGCACTGTCACAAGGCTGGGTCTGCTCTCGATGGGCTGTTATCAGGATATATGTACTCTGCTATTAGCCAGCCCTGGAAGAGTCCTGAATCCTGCAGCCCTACCCTGGAGAGTCTTGAGTCCCTGATCTGGCAATAGCTTGTGCATTCTGACCCTTCAACATTGATACACACTGGTCGCCAAAACCCCTGAGCCCCCAGGAGAAGTGAGGTTCTAATGAGGATCATGCTCCTGGACTGCACTTCTGCACAGACCCACATGTGACTTAGACCTGTGGATCAGATGGACAGTTACCAGAGTCATTGCCCTTCTTGTAAGTACCCTTGGGCTATCTTCCTCTTGATAGCAGCACGAGTCACTGCT
>PVIR01025414.1:0-24890 GCA_004026965.1 Petromus typicus | reverse complement strand
ATCCTGTAGATATGAATGTAAACTGAGCCACTAAACAGTAAAGCTGAACTGTCAATTCTTTTTCACAATTAAAACTGCTACAACTGAGGCCACCATTTCAAGTCCTGGAATGATTCCTACAGAATCTAACAAATAGGCACAAAGATGGTGTATATATTAAGTTTTTTAAAGTAAACAGTTAAGTGTTCATCAACAGCGAAATGATCACACAATTATCAATATTTTTAAACTAAGGGATACATGATGTCACTACAACAAATGTAGAAAAAACTCTCAGCTATTTTTTCATCACCCATAGCAAGGTGGTCTGTGTTCTTGTCTATGTACCAGTGCATGTCTGCCATCACTGAATATGTATATAACTAACACAAATATCTAGAAAAATCCGAGAAAACTTCATAACCCAATTATTTTAGTGGATACCTATGGAAGGAGCAATGACTTGGTGAAGAATGTGTTTGGTAAAGGGAAAGTGCACCTGCATTATTTCTGAGTTGCTTGAACATTTTCATCAATAGCACACACGTGTTTGTATAGTTAATACCAGGAGTTAAGTTCCATGCATATACAAACACATATATACCTTCATATATATATATAGTGTAATGATCATGTACAATGTTGGCAAACTGTAAATGTCAATCAAGGAACATTGTGCCACTACTATTTTTTTTTTCTTTTTGAGACAAGGTCTCACTTTGTAGTTCAGGCTGGCCCCAAACTCATTATATAACTCAGGCTATCCTCGAACTCAGCAATCCTGCCTCTGGCTCCCCATCTGGGCCTTGTGGTTATGAGGCAGATGCTGAGCTAAATCCCTAACCTAGGCAGTTACTATATGCAGAAGTTCCACAGATTTCCAATCACCATTTACCAGTAAAGGTTTCTGCAGCCCAGTGTGGTCAATATCTATTTTGCGAGGGTCTAAATATTGCTATATTCCAAGCTCTGCCTATAAGACCAATGCCTAAAATGGAATGCTAAACTAATTCTCACTGACAAATTACTTATCACAGGAGGTAAAGTTCTTTCCATGTAGCTCCGCCAGTAGGGGATGCCATATTACAATAAAATACTTATTTATGGTGAAAATGTCCATCGATACTGGAGTGCGAACACTCATTTACATGTAACTGGTCTGTTTTTTCCCTCTGCGACAGTTAAAATGACATGAGATCTAAGTTTTGCTCAAAGCAAGTGAACAAGAATCCTAAATGAAGAGGAGGGTGCTCAGTAAAGGGAACTATACAGTAGTACTGGGCTCGGCTGTCTTAGTCCTTCATCTCAGGATCCCTTCCCGAGTCGGGGTGGTGGAGGAGCAGTGAGTCCCCCGGGGAGCACTTCCGGGGTGCTCCCACAGCCTGGCTCCTCCCCTTTCTTATTTCAGATATATGAATACATTTGACTACTCTCAGCCCGGGGTCTGAGACACCGCAGCTCAGCTCTACCCTACTTCTTCATTTCCATTTTCTAATTCCCATAAGATAAATTTTGTTACCTAGATATTATTTTATAAAAAGCTGTTGATATCCTATTAAACCAATAGCCTGAAAATTTGTGTTCTTACTGTAAGTGCAACTCTATAAAACAGATGTACATTTTAGCAGAAGCTGACAGAAAATATACAAAAATGAAAATTTGGGGAAGTATGGAGAAGACAACAAATTACTTCTCTTCTTTAAAAGTGTTCAGAATAAGTAAATATAAACAGTAATTTGATAAAATAATATAAAAAGTTAATGAAAAATTGCCCTGTGAAACTTGGTCAGATAAGATGTAAATTATGGAGACTGTAACAAAAAAGTAAGGAAACAAATTTTATATATATGGGGGGGTGGTAGGGTGGGTGGGGCTATGGGAAAAATGAGAATTAAGTTGTGTCTTATACTAGTACAAATCCCCATTATGGAGTGCAATAATGATGTGTATATTTAATGTACCAATGAAGATTAAAAAAAGATGTAAATTACTGATAAGATAATGCAGTCATCCCAAGAATGGGTAATGGCTCACAGGCATGGATACAAAAAGAGGTATATTTATATAATGCTCTTGAGATTATCTCAATATATGCCATAGGCCCGTAGGCAGAGCCATGGGGGGACATTTAGAGCCAGAGGGCAAATTCAAATCAAGACCTAAATGGAGAAATCCTCTAATGGTTTTTCAAATAGAAATGTGTAGTGTGGCAATCCAGCAATAAAATAGTATATACAGAAATCAGTGCTGGTAATAGATAGTTGGAAAGTACTGTTCATATCAAACAGTGATTACTACAAGCCTCTAATTATGTGCTCTGGAGAGATTCTGGTGCCTTTCCCACTATAATTTCTACTTCTTAAACTGGAACTCTATGACTTCAATTCAAATGTTAATGGCTTCTTAGTTGTTAAATGTAGGCTAACCCATGAATAACCACGGATACAGTCTGCCCTACCCTGCTGTACCGAAGCAGAACTTGACAAGAACAGTGAGTTTTCTCTTTGATTTCAATGTGTAATGATAGTTTACCAACGGGGAAAAAATTGACTGGCAGTTGGCTGTAAAAATACTTGAGAGGGTATCCTTGACTGAGTGAAAGAACACACACAAGTTTAAACAATATTCTTGCCTCACTAAAACAGTCATTAACCTCATTTTAATCGTAACGCAACTCATATGTTAACTAAATACCTGGGCAGCCATTTTCTGTTGAGGTTGAGATCAGAGGAGAGAAACAAGGGTATGGAAAGGGAGGAGGGGTTGGCAAGAAAATATTCAGGATTTAAATTCCACAAAATTGCCAGGCATGGAGGTACGGGCTGGAATCCCTAGGTGGCTGAGTCAGGAGGATCACTGTGAGCTCCAGACAGCCTGTCTGCAAAATTGGCAAAAGTAATAGTATGCTTCTATTATGTTTCTTTCTTTCTTTTCATTTCATTCTTTTTTTTTTTTTTTTTTTAATTTAGCAAGCTGGGTTTTTGCTGTCAGTAACAAAGCTATCCACATGACTTGTCTACTTGTTGCAGCTTGAAATAGAGATATCCCCTCTATTTCACCAAGTCATATCCACACTTTGTGTAGCTTTCCAGTTAACTTCAGGTCTTAACTTCTCATTTATAAATGGGCCGGCCCAGTTCGCCCTTGTGTCACTGGCTGTAAAGTGAGCAGAGACAGTCACAGGAACCTACATTGTAAATAGAAATTGCTGGGGTAAAACAGACCAAGTGAGTGTACTTTAAAGTGACTGTCTCCCTCAGAATAAAAAAAGGAGGGACATAGTTTTAAAATAACCCAATATATTTAATTTTGCAAAGAAGATGCGGTTTTAGAAAAGTGTCCAGATGAAGGTAACGTTTCTCATTGAACGATGGGCCTATATATTCGCTTTAGTAACCAAAAGACCAAAGCAAAGAGCACCAGCAAGAGGAACAGCCTGACAGCCCAGCTCCTGTCACTAGCCCCCTGACAGGCAGCGGCAGGTCTGGGATAAGAGGGAGCTCACAGCCTCCTTTGGTTAATTCTTCCTCTTCCTACATGTTGGCTAAGTGATATAGGATATCTTATGAAAAAGCAGACATGAGAGGACCTATTCTCTCAGAAACCTGACATTTTGTACAAGGTTTCTAAAGTTTTCTAACCATGATTTACCTTTCTCAATCCATCCTTTCACATAGCAGAGCTTGAAGGCAGTATGTATTCAAAAGGGAAAAAGAATTAGACACCCTATACAGGATAAGCTGTTTTCAAGAAACAATGTCATTTTAAAAATTTGTCATATTTACAGAATGAGATTTAAAAATAAGAGTTCTAACATTCTTTAAATTTAAAAATAATGCTGCAATTTTTTATTAGGATATTTTTTAAATTGTGTTATTCACATATTTTTCTTCCTTATCCTAAATATTCATGGAGTAATTACTATGCCCAAGAAAATACCATGAACTGTGGATTTTAAAATAAATAAAATGTTTCATTCATTAATGGGTTTACCTTATAAATTGCTTGGGGAATATTAAAATTTTAGTGATGTCTATCAAATCTGAAAATAGTTATGTTGGCATTAAGTTAATGATCATGGCTTCAATATATGTAGGATGGCCAACCAACATGGTCAGCAGTGAAGAGAATAACTTGCAGGCCTAGAGTCCTTCTAATTTAACTGCACATATTTTATAAATACTCAGCTACAGAGAACCCCGGGGAAATATTCTATACACGCTTCAGCACCCACAAGACAGCAAGTAGCCACATTGACCTGCTGTCCTGACAGGACCATATTATATGAGAAATCATTTTCATTAAGCCTCTGCGTGTCACTGATATGAAAAATAGATAAAAAAGTATTTCTTGAAGTTCTTTGTTTTAACTGGGTTATAAGTCTTTGCATTTCTTTTGTCCAAATCAGAAATATCCTTTAAGTAAAACAAAAGCCAATTTAGCTGTTCCTTCAAGTTTTATAAAGCTGCTCTATATCAAATCAATGTTGTGTGCAAACACTGAACTTAATTAAAATACTATATATAAAACATTAACAGCTGCAGCTATTAAAATTACATTAAACTACCTTGAGTTGGTCCAACATAATGAGTTTCCATCTCATTTTTTTGCTTGAGTAAAGGACAGAACTTGGCTTTATGCATGAGCTTTGTTTTTTATACTGTTTTTTCCAATTTGCTAATTTGAAATGTTAATCACATAAACATTTTACCATCAAAACCATATAGCAGAACTGGAGATGTATCTCAGTTGCCTGCCAAGCACAAGGTTCTGAGTTCAATACACAGTATCACACACACAAAAATAATAACAATAATAAAATTTAAAAAAAAAAAAATATATATATATATATTACAATAATATAAGCACAGTTAACTAACCTTTCTCTTAGGATTCTGAATAAAACTCATGCTTTATTTTCTTAAATTGTAAATAAAACTTTTTTTTTTCTCTTTAGCTTTTTGGAGAAAAGATCTTGCTTTGTAGTTCAGGCTGGACTTGAGCTCACTATGTAGCCTAGGCTAGCCTTGAACTCACAGCAATTCTCCTGCTTCTGCCTCCTAAGTCCTGGAATTTCAGGCATATGCCATCATGCCCTGCATAAATAAACATTTTAAGAGCATACTTCTTTTTGTCTCCTAAAAATTGACCTTTGTAAATTAAAATCAGTAGTGTCTGCTTAATATTCTCCAGAGTGTATTAATAAATAAATAATAACTTTGATGAATTAAATAATGTAAGAAGAAAAAGGTTATATTTTGGTTGAGTGTGAAAAAAACCTATCTAATAATTAGATTGATCAACACTTTCCCCTGATGAACTATTCCACTGTAAAACTAAAAAGTTTTCCTCTTACATGGTTATGTGCATATGTGAATGCACACACATATAAATATGTGCACATACATATATTTACACATATATAAATGTATGTGTAATTCACACAGAAAAAGTGACTAGAAAGAAATATTCAAAAGTGTACGTAATTATCAAGTGAACATGAATAGTTTTCTTGCTATATTATTTCATGTGTAACAATAATTTTACACTAACCATACATCTTCCATATCACAAGAAAAACACTTTGCTTATGAATAAATGGAATGTAACTGATTGAACATTGGTAGGTTTGGCTTTCCCAAATTCCCCAAAATCATCCATTTGTTAATCATATGTGTTCTATTTTAAACTGCTATAAAACCTGTTTTTAATTTATTTCTGCTTAAAGTTATTTTCAAAATTATATTCTAAAGGTGTCTTAAGTCAAACTGTTCTATCTACAAGCTGATAGCTTCAAGCAACAAATTACCCTATTTTCTTTTCATCTTTAAAAACTATTCAGGGTAGGTAAGGGAATGGAAAAGAAAATGAGAATTAAGTTCTATCATATACTGGTACAAATTCTCATTGTTGAGTGCAATCATGATGTGTACACATAATGTACCAAAACAGATTTGAATAAAAACAAACAAACAAAACTTCTGTTTGAAAGTTCCTAAATTGCAAGTTAACTCCAAACTGGCACAAGGCTGAAATATCAAGATGGAGGTATTCACACTCTAGTATGATATTCCTGAATCTCATCTTAATTATCTCTTCTTAACTTAAATCAGAAGTAGTCCTGGCAGACTTCTTTAGGAACAGAACATTTAGGGAGACCGAGTTTCCAGCCGGAGATGACCTGGAATTTCTAAGACACGCGAGCTTCCTGAGGAATGAGTCCTCGCCTTCCTTGTCTCCACCCTCCCACCAGGATGCCTTGCAGTCTTCATACTTTTCATTTATTTGACTTGCTGTCTGAAAACGATACTTCTGAAAACATAAACGCAATCTTCGTGATCATTAAACAGAGGAGGAAAAACATGAATCACAGGCAAATACAAAATGGTTCCACCGCAGAGAGAGAGGAAGTAAATACGTGTCACCGGAGCTCCCACATGGAAGGGGAAAGCAGCTCAGGACTTCAGGGGCCCCCCCACCCCCGAGGGAATGAGAATCAGAAACTAGGGGTCCTAGTTTGGAGACCCCAGTTTGATGAGTCATCAGAGTCACCAGAAAATGTCATAAAGACAGTCCCATCACTGTTGAATCTCCTTCATTGGGCTAGATATAGGATTTTCCTAACTGTTGTTTTATACTTAAAGAAATACAAGCTCATAAAAATTTGTCTCGTCCAATCTTACCGCTTTTAGTAGAAAATCTAGTGTCAGGTATACTATTTAAACAAAGGAGAGAGTGAGAAAAGGGAAAGAGAAGGTCAGGATAAGCAGAGGTCTAAATACAGGTGTCTTCAATTATAAGAAAATAGACTGATTTACGAATGAAATGGACGTAGAATTCAGAAAACAGACTAAAGAAAGTACTACGTATAGCTGTATCTCATAAGTAGAACCTCCCTAGTGTCTTCTGTTCTTTTCCTCTTGTTTCGGTTCCTTTCCCTGCCCCTCTTTTTCTTTTCTCTAGTGATCTCCACAAGTATCACTTGCTCTGCTTGCATGATTCTTGTCCTTTGAATCTTCTACTCTAATCTTCCTCAGCAACTCTCATATTTCAGTATAAATGTTATTTCTTCAGGGAAATCTTCCCCACCACCTTCAGTATCTTTCCCTTTTAGAGAAATGCATGTCTGCTGGTTGAATACAATACAATACCTTTCCTTTAGGAACACTATTTGGAAGGCTTTGAATATTACTCTATTGACGGAAGTGGTTTCGTACCACAGATCCTCCCTGGGTGAAGGTATGCCATATCAAACTAAGGATTGCATGTGTGGATTGTATGTGTAGTTTCCGTATTCTATATTTGCCAGTTGAAGTACTGCCAAATATCTGACAACATAAGAGATAGTGGAGAATACGAGAGCCGTGAAGTTTTTCATTTTCAAACTCAAGATAAAATCTTTTGCAAGATTTGGCAGTTGATTACCCGATGGATGTTTGCTTAAGAAGCTATTCTAGAATTTATCTGAACTCCTGGGTTTTGACACTCACTTAAGATGATTAATTAGCTCATTCAGATTTCCATATGATATGAAACAGAAACGATAACACAATTTTCTTTACTCTTAAAATGAGATGAAGAAAATCTTTGATATATCTTGGTTTTAATTTATAGGAATACAACTGTAGGGACTAGGAAAGAAGAGAAAAAAATTTTGATGGTGAAAAAAAGGAAAGAAATCTTATGTGTATTGGGGCAGGGAGTTGTAGGGAGGGCAGGGAAATAGGAAAAAATGAGAGTCAAGATGTGTCGTGTACTGGTACAAACCTTCAATGTTAAATGTGATCATACCATATATATAAAATGTACCAATAAGAGCAATTTTAAAAATAGCACAGAAAAATGATAAATTACCTGACCGTCCGTCCCTCTGGAAGTCGACATGGTACCATTCCCCATCATTGACTTTCTTCTGCAGGGCTTTAATTTTTATGGTACCTGACCCCATGTCCAGGAGGAGGTAGAGGTGACCATCCAGCATCTCAATAGCAAAGAAGTCCACCTTGATCATCTGGGGGTGTTTGGCATCCTTTTGATGTCTTGGCTTGCCGTGGCTAAATAAGATCAGGCCATTTGGCTCTGTGGTACGGAAGTCAAATGAGATGGAGCCTGTTTTCTTTGCATTCCACTTGGGCAAAGAGATGAAAGACTCTGGGGTTTCAAAGGTGATTGGGTCTAAAGTTGCAACATTTTCACATTTAAATGCCACCACTCCATGGATCTTCATCTTTGGGTCACCTTGTTTGGCAAGTCGTGATAATTCCAGCCTTACATCATTATTTTTATATACAACCTGTGGGCAGAGAATAGGAGTAAGGAAATAGACTCTATATTTGAATACATGGAACTTGTTATCAGCAGTGTAACTTTCAAGTAGATGACACAAAGCACAAAATAATATTCAACTTTGTGGAATAAGGAAACTTCTATAAACAAAATTCAAGTAGCAATTCATTGAATACTAACCATACCGATTTTATTCAACTCAAATAATACTTTGGTAGGTGCATAAGCACACACACACACACACACACACACACACACACACACACACACACAGCCTGTTTTAAATTCAAATATTTAAATAAATCTCTACAGATACTCCATTATCATGTCTAAATCAGCATGTGAAAGCTAGAATTCATAGAAGCTCTTTATTTCATTGGTTGGCTACGCTACTTTTAAAATGAAATATAAGCACTGAGGTCATTCAGTTTTTCCACTACTGAAAAATCAGAAATCACGTTTGCTGGATGTGGGTCCTCCAAAATGTAAACCCTCTCCTACAGACTTGCCTATTTTCCTTTAGAATATGCACAGCAAGTGAAAGTGGAAAGCAACCTGCAGTTTCTCAGTGAGTCCATCAAATATAACTCCCAGGTAGAAGCTCCTCTTTGCCTCGCCCCTTGTTCAAAACTAATTGAATCTTGTTGTAATGTGGAATCACCACACGAGGAGCATGGTGTTGAGTCTAAATCCACTCTGCGTGCCTGGTGTTTCAATTCACTTTAATTTATGCAAATGTGCAGGGTGCTCCACCTCACAGGGTCTGGGCAGTGCTGACTGCAGCTGCTTGTCCTGGAGTTGCTGGACTCCAGAATCCCTGGGTGGACCTTGCAATGTCATGCATTACATCACATTTAATATGTTCAAGAGCATTTGGACATAAGCATAAGGAGAAAGTCGTATCTTTTTCTCTACAAAATGAATTCAGTAGACAATCACAGTTTTACAATACATAACCTATGCTGACCTAAGGCTGAATTACTCCTGCCCAGATAAACAAGTTTTTAAGAAGAGACAAAAGATTTAGCAGGAGTCAATATTTCCAGATTCTAAATTTATTTATTCATGTAAAAATATATATACACTAAAGGAAAAATACAACAGCCTCTATCTGATTAAGTAGTAATATGATGTCAAACAAATCAACCCAGCATCTCTTTCCTTCAAACCCGTGACCGAATGAACCAACTGATACGATTTGTTAGCATAAACTGATGAGCTTCTGGAAGCAATTTGTTAATAAATATCTATTTTTCTATCATTAAGGTTGTTTGCTCTAGTATTAGATTCTCTGAGTCTAAATTCCAGGTCTAACACTGAATAATATATGAACTCCTAAAGCTTGTGTGCTTTCTTTAAAAGGAAATACTTCGCATGATGATTATAATGATTAAACAGACAAATGGATGGATATGAGAACATCTCCATGAAAGCAATAAATCCAGAGCCAACTACATTTTGAGATTTGGATAAGCATCAAATATATAAAAACATGATAAGATATATCATTAACTCTATCATAATCTATCAGAGATTTAAGTTCTAATGATATCCACAATAGGAAAAGGTTTAGAAATAAAGCTTCCACATAAAACTGATTTTCAGAATTGATTCTCAACAAATAAGGAAACCACATCTTTCCAATTCTGAGCCTGTAGTTTCAGTTTTCTTTTCTCTTAAAGCAGACTTATTATACAGAGCAAGTTATCCTGTAATTTTTGAGTAAATATGACAATGACTTAACATACATCTACTAACAAAAGAAGAAAAGAAAATGAATTTAAGCCATGGCAAAAAGGGAATTAGATTAATTCTTAAGAATATTGACTTGAAAACAGAAAGAACTGTTAATCTGCCAGAAAGTTGATTTTGGATTGTCTCCCTTTGGGGATGTTTAGATGTGGATAAAATGCTTCCTGTAGATCATCTTCCAAGTTTTAGGACCCTCACCATGACTTCTAGTATTCAATTTTTTTTAAAAAAGTGTGTGTGTGTGTGTGTGTGTGTGTGTGTGTGTTTTCCGGGCAGCTCACAGTTTAATATTCAGAGGCCCTTTTAACAAGTATATGAGTTAGTAGTTGATATTTTCTGACCAAAAGGTTGATACCTCCATTGGTCCATGCTATCAAGTCCCCTGTGCAATCGAACTACATACATATTGGGTGTTTCTGCCATGACAAAGTGGATATATGGTTAGATACATTGTCTCATGAATCTGACATGAGCAGCTACAAAGTATAAGGGTAAGGGTTTAGTAAGCAAGGACATCAGTGAGATGTTTAAGATCTTATAAACTGAGCTGAGTGTGATGGCTCACACCTACAATCCCAGCACTCTGGAGGCAGAGGCAGGAGGATTGCTGTTGAGTTTGAGGCTGGCCTGCACTACATAGTGAGCTGAGGGCCAGCCTGAACTAAAAAGCAAGACTCTTGTCTCAAAAAATAAAATTAATTAAAAAATAAAGTAAACTAAAAAATAAAATCTCATGAGTGAGTTGAGGGTCTTGATGATGTGGTATGACTCCCTTCTCCATGCTATTTTGCATTATCTCTGTCACCCTTCTTTCTCAAGCACACAGAAAAGAACCTATGCCAGAGAGGTCATTTGTGGAGGTAGGAAACTTGATCATTACAGCCCAGCACCAAGATCAGCACCTCACACAGAGCACTCACTCAATACTAACAGTTGGATACAATTCTTCATTCACCTTTGAGTCCTAGATTTCTGATTATAGGAATCGTTTTTTCATAATACTTTAGATGTACAGTGGAAATACTGCATAACTACATATTGTGGGTCACTCTCTCCACCTAACTACGATTTCTGCTCTTTTTGTCTATGAAAAATGTGTAAAAGTCTGTTCATATCCAGTTCATAAGTGACAAGCTGACACACACATTGGGAAACTTCATATTCCAGTTCATTTCAGGTGTAAATTGCTTTGAGAGTGAATAAAATCTGAGCTAAAACTCACTGTAGGTGGAAACGTTCTCCAAGAAGAGCCACACATTTTCTGTTAATGTTTTCCTCACCATTTTGTATTTCTCGAAGAGCTAATCCAGAAAACAGAGAATAGTTGTGTGTAGATAGATTTCTATTTAAACTACTATGTCATCTGACCCAGGTGTCATAATTACTCTGCTTTTCTAAAGTTAACTTTTTTCTTGAGATAGCTTCAATCTTGAAAAGTGAGTAGCTGTAAGGATTCTCTGACTTTCTAGAATCTGAGAGCTATTTTTGCTTCATCCTGAAATACTGTGGCCTTAGGTCATGTGACTTTTTGCAGTTATTCATGTTATTAATGTAGAAAACTGTAATTTAAGTTTCATTTTAATGTATGCCTATTATATATATATATATATATATATATATATTCTATCAATATATGCCATTGGTGATATTGCTATATATAGATTGGTTGTATTTATAGAACCCAGGTTTCTTTTGCGATTCTGATTTTTTCTTTTTGAAAAGAAATTCAAAATGTTGCATTTCTCCTCCTTGCTTCATGGGTTTCTATCATAAGTATCAAAATGATAGAGGCTTTCAATGCATTCTATTATTTTGTTTTTGTTTTTGCTTTACTGTACCTATTTTTTTAACTTCCAAGTAATTTCAATAAATTCTTGTAATGACCTTTTCTCTTTTATTTCAACATTTGTTGAGACTCAGAAAAGTGTCCCCCAATTTAATATGCAAGAATTAAGAGTAATGTATGGATAATAGGAAGTAGGGAAATAATTTCAAATGGGAAAGGTAAAAGGAGAAGTAAAAAGGTGATAAAAAATAATTGATTGGAAGAGGAGATGGATCTTCTGCAGTAAAGAGGAACCACAAGATGGACGGAGCAGAGCAGAGGGAAGAGATTTTAAAAGAATTACAGAAAAAAGAATTAAGATGTGTTATAGACGTGGACCAAATCCTCATTCTCATGTGATCATTATTGTACTGCAAACATGTACTAACAAAAAGTTTAAAAGCTGAAAACAAAACAGAATGTAAAAAAAGGAATGTGTTTCTCTTTCTATATTCTTACATTTTTACACCTGAGGTAGATACTAGAACACAACACTTGATAATAATAATAATAACACTGAAGCTAGGACCATGAGGGATAAACAAATAAGTGAAGGAGCGTAAGTGTGACAGTGTGTGTATAAACTTGGTCTAATATGAGTGCTACCGTCTGGGCCACATTGTCTGACCTCTAAGTGCTTCAGGCTCCTAACTTCTACTGGGGATGTTTGAAAAGGGAAAAAAGTCCTGCCCTATCTTTGCATTTTTCTTTTGCCCAGTATAATTTGGAGGAAAGATGAAAGATACGCTGAGATTATTTCTTTTTATGACTTCTCCTTGTGGCTTTCCATGCCAGGATATTATTCTCTATTTTGAAAGACACTGAAACACTATCCAGGTAGAGGTGAATATTCAGTTGATCTCAAGGTTTCTGGACAAGCTGAAGTTTACGCCTCTCCGGTTTGTGCAGATGCCACAGAAGTACTGGTGTCTGAAGGATAAGGCTTTCCACATAGGGAGTGGAAGTATGTGAAAGAAATACTCCAGGGGGAAAACTTTAGCCATTCAGATAAAGCTCTTTAAAATAAAGATATACATTGATGGAGATATTTCAATGAAACTCTTCAATTTATTAACATGTGCTGATCAAGAGTTTTCCTACCTTCTCTATGAGTCTAGGAAATGAAGAAATGAATACAGCATGGAGGGTGGAAGAACTACGTACAAGTCTCTTGTGCACTTCACTTTCTCCCAGTAAGGATTGGATACAGAATGTGCTTGTTGTAAAAACATAAAACTAAATAATGCTTGTTGGACTTAACTGACCAAGCGAATGGAAGTGTTTCAGCTTTTCTGGGAATGTCGCACCACAGAGGCCCTCATCTGTAGCGTGACTGTCCTCACTTGAGGCAAATAAGCATCCCGAAATGAACATAACTCTGAGGAGTATAAGAGGAAGAGGTAGTGACAGGGAGGAAGTACAGGAAATGAACAAGCCTCACAAAGTATCTTAATACATTTTATATTTTGCTTTGTTTTTGAGATAGAGTTTTTCTGTGTAGTTCAGGCTGGCCTAGAACTGACTGTGAACTCCACACTGGCCTTCAACTCTCAGCAGTCCATCTGCCTCAGCCTCCCAAGTGCTGGACTTACAGACATACTCAGCTCTAATACATTTTGAAAAACAATACTTGGGATTAAGCAGTTTAAATTTAGAGTGTGATCTATTTAAAAAGTCTGAAAGATGGGCTGAAAATTTATCTCAGTGGTTCAGGCACCTGCCTTGCAAGCACAAGGTCCCAGGTTTGATCCCCAGTAACTACATACCACAGTGCTGAGTGGGGTGACTCATGCCCACCAGTGATCAGTACCAGATACCACAATGTTGGGTGTGGTGGCTCACCCCTATAATCTTAGCACTTGAGAGGCAGAGGCAGGAGGATTGCTGTTAGTTCGAGGCTGAGCTCAGGATGAACCTGAACTACAAAGAAAGACCTTGTTTAAAAAAAAAAAAGGTAAATAAATAAATAATTCTGAAAGGTAAGGGGATTTTTTTTTTTTTTTTGAGACGAGCGAGTTGGTGCTTTTTCATTTAAACTAGTCCTATTTGGAAATCATGTGCAGATAAAATCTTCAACTAAATATGCCACATCTTCCAATCCAAAGAAATATTAGTCAAGAAATATAAAAACAGATGACAAAAGCATCATTCTTCAATACAGGCACATGGCATTTAAGGTGAAAACAAGAATCATTTAAAATTCACAGAGGAAAATGATTTTTTTATATCATGTTAAGGAAAATAAACTTCTAGCCCCATTTAGGTCCTACTAAATATATCCTATGTATACAATAAGGAAATAAAACCCCTCCTGCTTTATCTTTACATCTCATCATACAATAAACTGCTTGAAGCCTCAGATAAGAACTGGTGTCACCTAATATAAGCCTGTGAGTTTAAAAGCCTGAATTATCCCTGGATTAACCATTCAGTTTAATGAAGCCATCAGGGGCTGCAAAAAATCAAACAAATACAAACGGGTTCTAGTGAATAGTGGCATCTTCTTAATAGTATTGCCAAGCCTTTTGGAAATATTAGAAAATTAAGGTAAAATTTCAGTAATATGAAGTTTGAGTTGCATTTTTTTTTATGTCACCAGCAAATTTGATCAGTCCTCTTTCTTCAGAAAATCAAAGTGACTGTCCAATTTGGTATCAATAATCACTGGTCATAAAAAAGACCTGCAGACCAGGTATGCTGTTCTTTTCTTTTTTTGGTAAACAAAGTTGAGAGATCACTGAAGCATCTCCATCCCAAGCTGGGGTCAGAGGACCTGAGCAGTTACAGACGAAGGATGCCCTCGCTCAGCAGAAAGGACACTGTGGTGAGAGAGAGTCCGGCTTCCTCAAAGGCAGCTTCAGGTGGACAGCTGCACTAGCTTCGCAATAAGCTGCTGCTCAGATGTGACGAGGAAAACTCTGAACAACAAAATAATGCGGTAACTTCCCCCCACTGATGGTGCTCTGCATGAACTGAAAAAACTGGTCAGACATAATAAACTGAAATACTTAGTGTCATTCTGAGAGTGAAGAAGACAGTCTTGCAGAAGGTACTACACCATAAATCAGGAATTAAATCCACTCCAAGCCTGCAAATGCTGCTAATAAGGGCAGTGCAGGGCATGGCTACTTTATGCAAAGCCATGTTCATCTTCAGTCTCAATGTGGGCCGTGTAGCAATTAGTGTGAGTTACTTAAGAGAATTTCTCCTCTAGTAAACCAAGAATAGTATCTTTAGCTGATAAAAACAAAATGTTGACACCAACGGTCATATCTAGATTAATCAATAATATTCTTTTGCATACCCAGCCTTATGAATTGAATACAATTTCTTACTCTACCTAATTTTGCATTTTGCATTAGGTATTAGTCATTACTAAGAAGAAAGTATATAATTTACTTTATGCAATTGTACTTAAGAGTGTGTATAATTTGTATATATATGTATATAGTTTGTATATATATACATACATTAGGACCCAACATTCCCCATAAAATTGATCTTTTCTTTGTTGATTTGGAATGACAGTGTGAGTTGTTTGAATATTCCAGATAACATTCTAAGATTTTTTTTTTTTTTTTGCATCAATAATTGAACTCAGGACCTCATGCTTGCCAGGCAGGCATAGCCCACTCAGCTAAATCCTTAGCCCTTCTAACATCTTAGTCTAGGTTTTTATTTTGTTATTGTGATTGTTGTTTTTTAATGTTCACCACTTTGAAACTTATACAGTTTTTCCCTAAGAGAGATTTATAAACACAATATTTTCATAAAATATTTCTTTATTTCTTAAAATATTTATTTACATGCATTCATGTATATGTATAGCATTTTAATATATCTGAGTATGTTTTATCTTCTATTAAAGGTGAAGAGGCCAATTGATACCCCACCTGGATACTTGCTCTAATTTGGACAACATTTGAAAAATTCTTTCTTCTACTAATGTGTGAAGTTTACCTCACATATTAAGATTAAAGATTAAAATCTTTACATATACAGGTTTACATGATGAACAGTGTATCCACCTTTATTGATGTTTCTTGATCTTGATTCAGGGATACTTCACCTTATTTACTGTAGCTCAATAATAGGTCCTAATATGCTAAGTAATTTCCATTAATATTTGTATGCTATTTTGTGTAGACACATTTGTTTTATTTGGGACATGACAAATAAATGCAATAAAACTACTGAAATTTGATACAGCTTTTTAACATGACGTAAGTGCGTTCAAATTCACTTCGAGTGACTTCTGAATAAAAAAGGAAATTGCATTTTTTCTCATAATTGCATCCTTGTACTTACTGGTAGTTATCATCTACAAAGTAATATGATTTTTATCTTAAGTTGAAAATCTGGTCATATGCTTGAAAATATTTTATTAACTGAGGACAAATTACAGACTCTATAACTACAGAGTTATACAGACTCTGTATAACTACAGAGAAGTAAAGCCCAAGGAGGGCAGTAGTGAATGTAATGGTAAGTATATAAAGTCCAATATACACAAGTTCTGCCGGTCTCTTTCTGCAACATACCAGGAATAGACTAGAGATACTCAGTGGAGGGAATGTCTCCACTTTAATCATGGCTCTTTTCAGGAGGCAAAGGCATTTGTCAAGGTCACAGAGCAAGTTCAATTCAGCATCAGTAAGGAATAAACAAAGCAGGGTCTAAATGCCTGTCACCAGGGCCAGGAATGGTGGTTTAATTGGTGATTTCTTTGGTTGGGATTGCTTTGACAAAATCTGAGGACAAAACTACAGGAGTTTGTTAACTGTCCTTAATCTGAGGACTCTGGAGGTGGTATCCACTCTGGATTAGCAGCCCTGTGGGAGTCTCCTGTGGTCCCCTGGCTGCTCTCTGCACACTCAGCCACATCTTTGAGACCCGCAAAAAGAACAGGAGAGGATAACGGATCAGTCAGCCCACACTGCTGTTTTCAACCCCTCAGTGGAAAGAAAATGCAAAGTAGGGTTGTCACCAACAGCCGGAATGCAAATCTGCTCTGAGACTGAGATATCATCTGATAAATGCAATGCTGTGTTTATATATATTTATTTTTACATCACAATAGTCCTGTGTCAGAAGAACTGCACTGCTGCACAGCTTCTAGAGCTCCCGTGGGCAAACCCTTTATTCTCTGTGAAGTAGTTTCTCTCTTTATCAAAGGAGATTATTAATATTGCACTCTATTTTGCAGTGTTTAGCCCACATATTACTAAGTTTTTGATACGCAAGCACTGGGTAAAGAGTAGCCAACTATGATTTTACGTGTCCAAAGTCTTCAATGTTAAGGTTTGCATATGTTAAGTGTGGAGTGCTAATTATTTACATAAATTAGTGACTACGTTTCCAAAACGCAAAGAAACACTCCATGGAGTAATTGATCACTCTCAAATGTTCACTTTTATATGAATACTTTCTCAATTTAAAACTATATTTTGTGTGTTTTGACAGACTTTATCAATTAAATAACATTGGTTATGTTGATCACATAAAACTGAATGCATACAATTTACCAAAGGCATCTAAATGACATCAGGTAGCCCTGTAATAACACTAAGCTGAGAGAAATATGCTGTGACAGCTTCTGTCCAGAGGGTTTCCCAAGATCTCCTGTAGTCAGAGGTGAGGCTTTTCAGAAGTGGTTGGATCTAGAATGTTTAATGCTGTGATCAATTCACAGTGCAGTGCTAGGGTCCAGACTGCTGGGACCAAGGGTGTGAGAGCTGTCTGGCCTAAATAGCCTGGATAAGATACACAGGATAAGAAGAGCTGTGGTTCTCTCCTGTTGCTGTGCTACCTGCTGCCCACCATGAATTCTTTCTCCTCTGCACTGCCTGTTTCCCAAGCCATGCTGCCTTGGAGACAGCAGATTACGGACTCAAACCTCCACAAACTATGAGCTAAATAAACCTTTCCTCTTTTAATTTGTGAGTGTTGGCTATTTTGTCAGCAACAAGAAAAGCAACCAAGAAATACAGTATAATACAAAGATTTTATTTGGCTTACAGTATTGGGCTTTTGGGGGGATTGTTGAAAAATTAATATATGTAACTGTTGTTCATTTTTTACTGTAAAAACCCTAAAAATGGATACAGACCATAGGTTGGAAACAGTTATTTTTCAATTATAACTGCTAAGTACTGGGGTATTTCTTCTTAATGTATTCTTTAATTACTTCCTTTGGAAGGTCCCAAATGCTTTAGATGTCAGATGGGTTCAGCCTTTTGCCAGGGGTTGCTTAGTTAACTGTTTATTTAATGAATGGGGCTTTATGTGCAGCTGAATTTCTCATGGCACATGTTAGGAAACTCTTGGCAGCATCAAAATTGGAGAACTGAGAAACATATTGGCTCTACGGAAGCTCAATAAGCTCCCAGGCAGGAGCAGAGCTTTTGCCAAGGAAAATGCACTAAAATGAAAATACAATGGCCAAACTCTCACACAATCCAAGGAAAACTGATTTTGCTTTCAGGATGAAATGAATGCTGCTTTCAGATGCATCAGGTAGCCAAATAATGGGAAGGAATGAAAGTTTTATAGCTTTAGGACAGAAGCAGGTGTGGGGATTCCTTGCGTCTCAGGAGGATTGTGCATATTTTCTTGATTTCTTGAGAATCTCAATCAGCTGCTTAAAGGAATGAAATACTCTCATGTAGATTCTCTAATGGATCAAATTTTTGAATATTTATGGGTTATTTAAAGGCATCATTCTATATCATTTCACTTAAGAATCGTCAAATAAATGACTCTTTTCAAAATGGCAAGATCATTTACTGAGCATAGACCAAGGATGAGAATACTTCTATGTTTTGAAAAGTTTGTCCAGATATCTAGACAAAATGTAAACATGAACCACAAAGTAAATTTTCCCTGAGGTCTGGGAACTCAAAAATTACTTGACATGTTATCTGGGCTTCCAAATACTTCTAAGATTATGTTTTTATTCATCTAGTAATATTATAAACAGGAAGAAATCAGAGAAGGTGTGGAAAGTTAAACACTAGTTTGAGAAAACAAAGCTGAGAGCGCTAATGTCTAGCAGCAATTTAAAATCAAGGGCAGCGTCCTCTCCACCATCACTGCGGGCTGTGTCTCTCATATCTATGGAGAACACAGGTTTCTGTCCACACCTCCTCCCAACACAGCTGTTGTTAGCATCCCCTTTCCCACTGGGCCCTGGGCCAGGGTGACTCTTTGGGCGACCCGTGAGCTGTGCGGTCCACTGAGTCCCTATATCTGCTCTCTGTGGAAGTGGAGACAGCCATGTTCATCGGCCCAGAGATGTGACCCAAAGCTAGGCTGGCCTCCTTGCATGTGGCCAGGTACCCAGCTGGGTGTTCTCCAGGGCAGGCACAGCTATGGCTCCCTGACATCCTGCTTCTGTGCTGAACAAATCCTCAGTAAGCTGATCGCTGGGGTTGCTCAGCACCTCAGAGAAGTCAAACATCCAAATTCTACAGCAGATATATGACCAAGCTGGATGAAGCTCAATACTTATCTAAACTGATTGCAAACTCATAAACATAGTTTTGGTACAGTTTCCCTATTACCTTGCAAGATACAGGATGTGCTGCTATTTACAGGTCATGGCAAATGTTCTCAGCCGTATTGTCAGGTGTTTGCTGTATGGAGGAAAAGGGACACATGTCTCTTTGTCTGGCTCCCCCAAAGGGGCACCTCCATTCCCACGTGACTAGCTGTGTATCTCTTGACACCAGGAGAGGAAAAGTGCTATAAGTTTCATGACTTTCTCTTTCTCCTGGACTTGGGCCTTTCTGCTGCTCCCACGGTCCTCCCGTGCCCATCCCCTGGCACTGATTTGATGTCACACTTATGTTGTGCTCACTTCGTTCTCAGAACAAAACAATCACACTACAGGGACTAAAGGACTGGTTTTAAATTTTAAAAGTTCTTTAAACTGAGATTTTCTAAGTTAATTTATTATTAGGAAATTTTAAAAAATGAGATTTACCACTAGTAGGAAGAATATTCTGAGTCAGTTTCCAGGGCCCTATAGTTAGATGTGGCTAGTACAGCTTCCATAGTTAGAGACTATAGATGCACTATCTGCCTGGAGATTGGAGACATTTTGTTTTTCACTGCAACTGATAAAACCTAATACTTCAGGTCCATAACAGGGATGAGACAAGTGAGGTCCTTACTTTGAGTACAAAATGTGAAAGAGTATGCTGAAAACTCAATAATCACAAAAACAATAAAAAGTGCACATTGAACAAAATATTAATATTTTAAATAAAAATAGGGTAAGTATTAGCATTATCCTCAAGCTTTACAATGACCTGATGTAACACTGTGATATAACATTTTTCTAAGACTAAAGGACAAAATATGACTAGTCTGATGGAAATGTATTTAGTGACAAGTACCAGTAAATAGATACAGCTTGAGGAAATGTCATCAGTGATACCACTGAAACTAGAATCAGACGGCACCAGTCACATCAAAGGGGTACCAGTCATTAAAGGAAGACAATAACACAAACACAGAGCCCTTCGTGAGACTCTGCCTGGAGCACTTTGCTCATGCTATCTTCAGGACAGTGTCCTGAGAGAGTACAGGCACTCTATCTGCCACACAGTTCCCAGTAGCACAGTCTTTGGAATACAAGTGTCTATGGAGTCTGCAGCCTGGACACTCTGATAAAGCTGGAGTCCCCATTTTACAGATGAGGAAACTGAGCTTCCACACCAGAAAGTAGCAGAATCAAATTCCAAATATAGGCCACTGGGACACCAGTACCTTGCTCTTAATCACATAACAGAAGCAAACCAGTCCCTCAAAAGCCAAGGAATCTAACCTTATTTTTAGCTCATCAGGTCCACAATGCATTTAACATTCATAAATTGTCCCCAAGAATAAAGGCTCTCATACGAAGTTTTACAAGACCAACTCATAATTACAGGGCACACACATGAACACACACACACACTATATTCCGTGCCTGGCCCCTGAAATTACCTCTGAGAGTCAATCAGACTGGCTCAAACTTCAGTGCCCCTCTATAGACCAGTGAGTCTATAAAGCACATGTAAAAACTAGATTTAACTATTCAAGCAGTTTTTCAAACAAATTTTTAATAAATAAAAGTCAATTTAATATTCAATAACTCCCAGCCCCTGGGAGGTGAGTGGTATCCAACTGTGGCCTCAGTCTCTGCAGGTGGACTGTGATTCACAGAGCATAGGGTGATAAAACTGGAATAGAATATATAAATTTAAGCTCTTTGTGATAAAAATTTTATAATTCTTATAATTATATAATAAACTAGAGTCTTGTGGTGGGATGTAAACAAAAGAACAAAGGATTTAAAATAAACCCTTAAGATCTTGTCTAATAAACTGATTTTCTTGTGGAACCAGTTACAGATCATGCTCTGATGCGCGTGTGGATTTCTGATTATCTAATTTATCACTAAATTAAGGAGGAAATAAAAATTTTTAAATCCTCAATGGCCTTACAGGAGAGTATTTACTACTGATGTTCCAGGGGCCCATAAGAAGGCAGGTGGCATTAAAACACAAACGTATCAGGGGCAGGAGAGAGGGAGCAAGGTTGGCTCTTTGAAAAATGTTTTCCAGAGTGAAAAAAGGGTTCCGACATGGGGGTGCAGCAGAACACTATGGGAAAGAATCAAGGGCCCAGAAATCCAGGAGGAAAATATAAAAGGCTTTTATCTCCCACAAAATGGTAGATTTTTCCCTAGCAGTGGTAACTCATGCAGTGCTATTACGTGAAGGAGAGGGTCCATGGTTGGCTTAGTCAGGTACTCCACACATTCTCCTGTAGCACACTACAGGACACTAAGGGGCGCGAGAACACCCGCCTCTGTGTGTAGAAACTAGGCTTATTTGCTAAGCAAAACCTGTCTCATCCCTGCTGTGCCATGACTCTGTGGCCGTTGGACAAAATGAAGAGTACCAAGCAAACAGGCCCTGTGCAGAGGCAGATCATAAGACCAATAGTGAGATACAATGTTAACACACCAATCAGTAACAGCCAACTCTCTAGCACACCTGTGCCCCCACTCCCTATACCATCTCTATAAAAAATGAGTGTTGCCAATAATAAAGCAGAAGTGTTCTTTGAAACCTTCTCGAGAGTCTGTGTAGTGACTCCACAACCTCACTCTCTCAGCTCCCAGCTGAAACTCATTTCTTCAACAACCTTGACACCAACAACAATTAATCATACCTTTTATTTAATATTCTTAACACCATTTAGAATTCCTTTCTTATATGTGTGGTAAATCCAATAAACTTCTGCTTTTCTGTTTATATGTTAATGGATCGTTCCAGAAAATGTCTGCTCTTTATGGATTTGTGGTGTTTTCAAGCCTGAAGGACTCAAACCCGCCCTCCAGATTGGCCCCACATTCAAGCCTTGGCCCTGCTCTGTAGCTGAATTACAGAAAACAACAGTAAGTTTGGCAGTTGTGTGATGTGTCCCTAGAGCCATCTAGACTGTAGGAAAAACATCCAGTGGGCACGCAGGGCATGATGGGAGCTCAGAGGTGTTCTTTCTTTATGTTGTTATTACTATGTAGTTATTATAAAATAACTTTGTAACATGGAACCCTTCAGATTGTTCATAATGGTCTGAGTTTTTAATGACTCAAAGTGCTGCTAAGAACCTCAGACACCACTTTGATATTTCCCTACCTTGGTCACTTGTGTAATTGGATCAGGGAGAGACATGTTCCTAAGCATCTTATATGAGTGCAGGTAGTCATAATTAGTCTATTGAAAAAAGAGATTTGGAGAGTCAGGGATTAATTACATCATCTGCTGTTGACTGAGTTACAAGAGATCACTTGGTAAAGACTCTTTTTGATAATCAGGTCTAAGTTTATATCCCAAATCAAAGTGTCCATTAGAGTAAAAACTAAGTTTTCACTTGTCATGGTTTTAGCTAAGTCTAAGATTTTTAAAGAATCTAGTCAACACCAAGAAGTCTTTAAAGAAAATGCTAGTTAGGTCGCACAGTTAATGGTGACTATTATGATCTTTAAAGGAAGATACTGATTGCTTCTGTAGGTAAAATATACATGGCTATTTAAAAGACCAGGTTTACACAGGGAAAGATAAAAATGAACTCAGGAATTTAAAGAATTGTATGAAGTCCTCTAAGTCTTGAGAATACCAAAAACCAAAAAGTTTCCATAGTTTTAGATACAATCTGGATAAAACTTGTTAAGAGTTTCACTCATGCAATTTTGTCCTAATCTTAATTATTCCAGAGAACTTCTGTCTTCAGCAGTATTTTATTTCTTATTCCTGGTTTCAACCACCTACTCAATCTATGACTAAATGTATGTGGGAAATGTGTAGAGCTATACAGTTTTGAGTCTGAAATTATTTTTTAGTCCAAAGAGAGATAAAAACTGAGAATTTGTTTTTTGTTTTGGGGGGGGGGTTGGCCATAAACGTCACAATATTTGAGAAGAAAAGCAAACATTTGAAAGGATTTGTGCACTTTGAAATTTCAACAGAGTGGGAAGTGTCCAGAACTATAGACTATATCTCAGAGCAGCAAATAACTGGAGAAAAGCCTCTCTTGTATTGAAATTGAGAGCAAATTCATTCAAGTGCTTAGGAAAAGAGCTTGGACAGAGGAGAAACGAAAAGGAAGGGAAAGTAGTGGGAGGGGCTTTCCTCCCACTGGAGAAGCACAAAAAGAAGGAGACCAAGCCAGGAACAGAGACTCTAGCACCCTCTGCTGCTGGTGCTGCGGTCGCCTGAGAATCCAGAAGTCTCCCAGGCAAGGCTTAATTTTTGTCAAAGTTTCCTGTGCACCATGGTAGGAGTGATGGCAGCAGAAAGAAACCTCACATACTCCCTGGTGGCAGACAATGTCTTGGGGTCTCCAGATAGAAAGAGATGGTAGGAAAACCAGGGAACGTAGCTTACTTAGCCCCTTAATGATGAGAGTCATTTCCTTAATTTCAAAATTAATGATCACTAATTTTTACTAACATTGATTATTCTTGGTATGTAGCAGTCATTATGCAGAGTAGCTAGTATTTCTAATTAGTATAATGATCCTATAGTAGGCAGTTTTTGTATCCCCATTTCCAGACATGGAAATGAAATCCTAGAAAGTTTAGATAATATTCCCAAAGCCAAAGAAGTGGTAAACCCTCCACTACAGTCTATCCTACTAAATGCAGCAAATGAATCTGAACCAGTAAGTAGATCTGAACCAGCTTTAAAGACAGGAAAAATCATGGGAGGGGACACAAACGGAGAGGAGTATAGTGGAGGGAGGGGGAGGGAAGGGGAGGAAAACACAGAACTTCTTTTTTCTCTATCCAAGAAGTTATCTTCAGGATTATCAATTTTACCAGTAGAGAGAATCAATTGGGTGTAAAATGAGGATCAAAATCTTGAGAAATTTCAACTTGGGTTTTAGCTCTGCCATTAATTGTATGGGTTTTAAAAAATAACTTTTCAATTTTCTGATTTTTTTTAATCAAGAGCAAAATGGCTTTATTTCCCTTTCAGTATTATAAGTATTCCTAGCTTTGTATTAATTTACATAGAATTGGATAATGTACAAATGTACTTCACACTCAGTGTAAAATATATTATTATAGTCATATCTAAAATTATATCAGGTAAGAGAATGGCTAGCGAGACAATGTGAACCCCGGGCACTTTGTGCCAGCGGCTGGGCCAGCTACATAATACTCAGTGATAAAGAAGTCGCAGTTCCCAGCATGGCTGAGGGCTCCTGGCACGAAGGAGGAGGCTAGAAACACACACAGCTGCTCATAGGGAATGCGGCAAGACAGACAGAAGCACAACGCCAACATCCAGAGGGAAGCACTTGTTATCTGAGACTGGCTTTCAGCAGGGTTTGATGAGAACTCTCTTCCCCAGCCAGTGTGGCAGTGGTGTACTTTTAAACTGCTTTAAAAAGAGAATCAGAGGGCCGGGAAGTTAGCTCAGTGGTGCCGGCGCCTGTCTTGCAAGCGCAAGGACCCGGGTTCGATTCCCCGGTAACCACATAACAATAC
>PVIR01025413.1:0-24788 GCA_004026965.1 Petromus typicus | reverse complement strand
TATAAATACATATTATTATTTGAGTAATGTTAAATTCACACTACATATTAAATAGGCCTGGTATGATGACAAAGGCATGCAGTCCTATCACTGCAGAGACTGAGGCAGGAAGGTTGTTTGTTTGAAGACATCTTGATTGACACAGGATGAGGAAGATCCTATTCCAAAAAGCCTCCCATCCATTAAAAAAGTTTCTTAAAATGCTTCAAGTGACACAATATATAAGAATATGTAAATGATGGGGGCCGGGGATTTGGCTCAGTGGTTCCGGCTCTTGTCTTGCAAGCACAAGAACCAGGGTTTGATCCCTGGATAACCACATGCAATACTGGGCATGGAGACTCATGCCCAGCAGCAATCAGCACCACATACCACAGTGCCAGGTGTGGTGGCTCACGCCTGTCATCCTAACACACAGAAGGCAGAGGCAGAGGATTGCTGTGATGTGAGTTTGAGACTGAGCTCAGGGCCAGCCTGAACTACAAAGTGACACCTCGTCTCAAAAAAAAAAAAAGGAAAGAAAGAAAGAAAGAAAGAAAGAAAGAAAAGAATATGTAAATGACAGTGGACTTGAACATGTCAGTTGTTGGCTTTAGGGTATTTGATAAAATGTGTTAATTATAGTAATTGAAAGACATCAGTATGCTCAATGGTATCTGCAAATCATGTAAATCCTTTAAAATGCTCTATTTAGGAGCAATTCTTTTTTTAACCAAATTTTAAACATTTTAATCACAAATTTCATTACTCAAAGCTTTTTTTTTAAAAAAATGTAACCTATGTTTCTTTTTAAACTTTTGATCCCATGCTGGTATTGCATCAAGTCTCATAATGAGCTACATTTCATGGCACTGTTTTCTTATTTTAAATTTTGAGGTACAGTCTTGATAAGCTACCAGGCATACCTTCAGCTTATGATTCTCCTGCCTCAGCCTCTGATAGCAGTGATTTCCAGGAAAATCATGTTGTGCTTGGCTAATTTTCATATTTTTAAGCCTTTGACTGTATTTATGCTCTTTATGTTCAAATTAAATATTTTAATCTTGTTCACTCAGAATGTATCTTTTATGATTTTTCAAAGGGCACTTTTGCTTCAATTCAAAGACTGTTAAAAATTAGTCCCCTCTAAAACACTTTAAATGAAAATTTTATTGCTAATAAAGTATGTAAATGAGAAGACTTGTAATATTCAGTAAAAATAGCTTTGTAATATTGAGTTGAAATAGGTACATGAAAGTGTTTTGGTGGAGAAATTGAGTTTTTAATTGCACATTTGGAAAAACATTCAGATTAGTTTGAAATCATAGGTTTTCTACTAAGAAGCAGGAATTGAATTAAAACCCTCTTCCTACTTATGTTCATGGACTCTACCTTAATATTCAAAAATGGAGAACAATAACTATAGCCATACATTTTTATGGAAATGTAGAAATGAGGATATAAACTTCAAAACTGGTGGACAGTTTTATTTTTTTTTACTTTGTTTTTTAAATTAAATTAAAATTATATTAGTACCCATTTGCAGTACAGAATGTTTACACACCTGTGTAAAGTTAGTACATGTACGCAAGATATCTTAGTTTAGTTTTTCATACCCTTTCCTTCCCTCTACTTCTTTCTCCTCCATCTCTGGATCCATTTCCCTTCAGAGAAAGATCTCTCTTCCTACTTCCTACTATCTAACTTTTATTTTGTTCTTTATTTATAATTTGAATCTCTCGTAAGAGAAACTGTGTGATATTTAAGATCGTCTATCTGATTTATTTCATTAAACAGAATGATCTCAGTGTGCATCCATTTTTCTATATATAACTTGAGCTTATCTTTATGGCCAAATAGTATTCCATTGCATGTAAATACCATATTCTCTTTATCCATTCATGTATTTATAGGTATGTAGGCTACTTCTAAGATTCAGCTACTGTGAATTGTTCCCCTATAAATGTGGGTATACCTAGACACTTGTAGTAGGATGTCTTTAACTCAAGATGATACCTGGAAGGGAAACAAAACAAATGAAATTCATATAGTCCAGAACTTTTACTTACAGCTGTATTTCACAGAGTAGTGAGTGTGTATACCAAACAGCCCCAGAGAGTGTTGCTAGGAGCTTTATGTTTTGAAGCATGAAAATGAAAATAATCCAAGGAGGCATTCACAGGAAATGAATTAATTTTGATAGAGTCAAATTATAAAAGACTGAATAGTGATTTTAAAAATATATAAACTTACACAACAAAGTGGGTATATCTCAAAATGTTACTTGAAGAAAAAGAAATTTAAGAAGCTTTTAAGAATGTATTTATAAGAATGTATTTATATGAAAAAAGACAAACCTGGTAAACTAAACCTAAAATCTGGGGCACAGATTTTAACTGAAAAGGTGTACATAAATTGTAGATGATGTAAGCTTTTTAATCACTTGACTTTGATAGATTCTATGCCAATATATAAGTACATAGACACATAATTATTAAGTTATGTAGTTAGGGTTAATATATTAATAATTAATAACATTAATATATTTTGCCAAATGTAAATTATGCCTCAGTAATAAAAGACAGTATTGGGGTGACATAGAAGAAATCATCAGAATTCACAAGCATTGATTAAACTAAAAATATCAAATACAGAAAAGTCTTTAATTGTGAGTCCAACTCTGCACTGGCCTGAATACCTTTGCTCTCTCTTAACACTTATTTGCAGCTTATGTAGATATTGTTTTAGCCATATAGCACACCTTTCATCTAAGATCATGATGCTAATTGCAGAGAGAAAAACAATGGATTATAAATCAGGAGTCACTGTATGCAGTATCTATCCTGAAATCTGAATTTCTGTATTTGCAAATTGGTAGGAGTCTCCATGTCCACCACAGAAATAGTCATGGTTAGATATTTATATATAACAATATTATACAATGACATACAATATTTGACTACCCCTCATGGGGTAGTCAACATTAATTAAATTAATGAAACATTAATGAAATTAATATTACTTTTTAACCTCTGTGAGCCATGCACCTCTACCTTCAAACCAAGTTCACTGGTTTCAGAGGAATTGTGCTTAGTATCACAATATTTTTCGTGGATCATCCAAATAGAATGATCACATAACCAAAAGATCTGTCTTTGTGAATCAGTCTACATTTGAGTCATTGTAGTGGGTGAGACAGATCACTTGCTTATTAGCATATCATCTACTGTAATTTCTTAAGCATATATTTTATATTGACTAATATTTTGAAAAAATATGTTTTTATTTATGCGCTTGAGATATAGAAATTTGAAGAAGATTGTTTCTCTACTTTCCAAAGATTGATTAACAATATGAACTATAAGGAGAAGACTCAAGAAGAAATATATGAGAAAATGATCTTGCATTTTACAGGAAGGCTCATTAGATGTGAATTTATCTTCAGCAAGATTATATTTAAAATTAATATATCTGATGCTATGTAAACATCTGAAGTTAAAAACCGGGAATATTTGAACCACCAAAAACAGAATAGCACAGAGATGACTATGTGAAATCTCTGTGGTGTAGTTTTACAAAAAAATGTTACATATTTAATTAAAATCCCTAGTGAATTTAAATAATAATTCATATTTATAAAAATGAATTCCCCCAAAGACTTCAAATTAGGAAACTGCTATCTACTAACACAAGGAAAATTCTAAATTACCATCGTTTCAATTTAGAAGTTTAATAAATAACTGAAAAAAAAGTCAGCAATTACATTTAGATCTAGAGAATTACTTGATTTCTCCTTTAGATAATTTTCCTGCTTTTCAGGATAATATTTACAGATAAGCAATTTAAGAAGGTTGTCTCTTAACTGGATTTTATTTATAAAATTATATACATCAAATTCCACATGTGAAAGAATTGGGAGTCTGATCCATCTTGGAAGTGACAGTTTTCAGATGAACATAGCTTCATTTTAACTGAATTAAGCAATATTCAGCTTCTGTTAATATGACTGATCTCAGAAATGTTAAATCAAATGTAATTTCAGATTTCCCCCACCTTGTATTTATTGAATTTTATTATAAGATTTAATTATAACTCAGTGTTATTTAGTTGGTGGTGGCTTTAAATGCACCTTATGGCTCCGTGTGTGTGTGTGTGTGTGTGTGTGTGTGTGTGTGTGTGTGTGTGTGTGTATGTGTGTCTGTCTGTCTGTCTGTCTGTGTAGATGCGTGCACACAAAGGAAAATTTAAAGTATTTTGCACAATACTTAAAAATACTATATCTTTTTTGTGCTGTTAAGGAAAATGTAGACCCTTATATCAACACTACTTGCAACTGTACATCAATAATAGAGATCCACAGAGCTTCACTGTCTTATAATAAATAATACCTAAGATAATTATTTTTGTTTGGTTTTAACTTGAATTCTTTATTGATACTTTTTATATACACATCACAATCTCACTCAACATTGGGAATTTGTACCATATTATGACATGAGTTAATTCTCATTTTTCCCATTCCCCTATCCACCCTCCCACCCCCTGCCTCCAATATATGTATGTTATCTTTTATAAAGATCATATTTTTTGTTTCCCCTCATTACTTTCTCCTACTTCTTTCTCTTTGAATATTTTTTATTTCACAAAATCTATCATACATTCTAAAACTCATTTATATCTTCAATTCTTATATAATACTTAAGATTATTATACATGTAATCATCACACATTTTAAAAATTTATTTAAATAGCTGTACCAAAAACTTTGCAGGACACCAAAAAAAAAAAAAAAAAGAAATGCTGTCATAGTCCATAGATGAAACTATAACAATATAGTTTAATGTATTTTATATATTATATAATATATAATATTATATATTATGACAATATAATTTGGATTTTAGCAAGTCCATGTGTCTTTCACCAAAATTTGGGAAAATATATAATGAATAATTTCATATAACTAGTGGAACTAGTTTAATGTGAAGACCTGCTGAATAAAATTTATAAATGTTTAATTTTACTCCACAACTGTGAATGAGAGGGAAAGGACCAAAAATTCTCACTTTCAAAAATGCCACATTTTTTACATTTCTTTCTTTATGTCTTCTGTCTTCTCATGCTCCACTGAAGAAAGTATAAGGAGGTAAGGGGATTCTGAGGATCAACTGTGTAGTTTCATGTAATAAAGTTAGAATTAGTATCATGATGTTAGTCATTAAAGGAGATACATCATTCAAAGAGGAAACACTGTATTGCAGTCATTTTAATGAAGACTAGTTTTAATGATTTCATTTTCTGTTATGTAAATATTTATTATTAGTTATTTTACATAAAGTTTAGACATGCATACACCTGCGCATGTGCATAAAATATTAAAAGTTTGAAAATTTCTTCATTGGATATGCTGAATCTTATATTTGCATATTTACACTGAATCAGTTGAAGAACACTGACTCCTTTTTAAAAGTTTTTATAATCGTACTGTTAAAAACCAGGGACAGTCTCTTCCCAGGAATATGCACATGTTCATCCATAAAATCTTTAAAGGAAAATGTAGTACAATAGTTTCATATCTCTAAATTTATCTGTTCCTGGTTGATTCAACATCTTGACTTTGGATACATCAAAAATAAATTTTAGTGTTTTCATTTTTTGACATACTGTGGTACCCTTAAAGGTTTTCCAAATGTAGATTTCATCTAAGTTGGTCTCTGTCCACCCAGGCTTGGGAATGTTTTAGGTTTTACTATCTTCTGTAATCCTTATATTTAGTGGATTTGCAGTGCAAGCATTTAATGAAACAGAGAAATAATCTGTCCTCCACTGTCACATATATATTCTGGTCTTGATCTTTAATTGTAGTGAATTCCAGATGTTACTAATACTGTATAAAGTATTGAAAACTGCAGTCGTTATCCTACTTAAGCATGATGATCCTAACTTTTAGCTAAACAAAAATGCATTGAAATAAATATTAACCATACAGAATTGGTTAATATTGAGTAGAATTGTCCTAGTTGTTCCCAATTTGGCTTCAAGTGTGTTATTTTCTTCACAAATGTGATTTTTACAAATGAGATAGCTGAGTGTATTCAGTAGCACAATAGGTTACTCTGAAATTTAGAACCTTTTTGTACAACTCAGTTCTTCTTTAACATGTATTTGATCCCATGACTCTGATAATTTGTACAATAACTACACTTCTTTCTTTTGCTTCTATGGTTCATTAGCTTTTCAAAATACAATACCTTCTAATTTTTCAGGAAACATTAAAATTAATCTTGTGGCTTGAAGACTAGGCTATGGGGTAGAAACTTGTACATCTTCATGCTGACACTGTGCCATTCCCGTGGGGTGGAAACTGATTTAACACTTGTGCTGCTGTGTTGGGACATGTAATGTAGACTCTGTTCTTGATGTTTACAAGCTCTTGAGAGTAACTCCCATCAACCGTGTCTGTCACCTCTTTTCCTTCAACTTCTTCCTTTCTGTTCACACAGCACTATATCTACAAATTCCGAGATATATGGTGTCTTATGCTGTGATATTTCAGAAATTTTATGTTTGCTTAGACCAGAGATTAGTAAGCTAAGACCTGTGGTCAGCTGGATCCCACCACTCATTTGTTTAAAAATAGATTATTGCATTGTAGCCATGACCTTTTTTACATTCTCTGAATAGCTGTTTTGTGCTAAAATAGAAGAGCAGAAATGATATAGCCTAAAAAGACCACTAGAATATTTACTGTCTGACCTTTTTGCTAAAAGAACCTTCTTTGATCCTTCATCAAACATGGAATCATTAGGTTTGATTTTTACATAATATTTGCTATGAAAGCGAGTAAAGATTCTTGAATACCAGGAGTCACAGAATAAAGTGACTGTGCTCACATATAGATGAGATAAAAATAGACCAGACTTGATGTAAGTGATAGGGAGTGATGGAGATTAGGAACTTGAAAAGTACATGCTTTTCTTAAACATGCATCAGTTACCCACTCTGAGCCCAGTGTACCCTACGAGATTGTGAAACGTGTACTTCTGGCTAAACTTTCTGATTGCTAAGAGAAGCAAGAAAAGTATATTCTTAGATAAAACTTTCAAAAAAACTAACAGTGTTTTTGGACAGTTTGTTCTCAAAGCAAACTATACTTCTTGGCCTGAATTGGGGCTGTACATCATCTGTTTGAAATAAGATTTAAAAGAAAGAAAACTATTCAATTATTTTTCTAGGAAACTGAGATTAAGTCCTATTGTAGGGCTAAAGAGAGACTAACAAATTTTTATGCTCTTGTGAATTTCTTTTAGGATATTCATAGTAGAAATCTCAACACCTATGTTAATATGTTCATAAAAGTAATAGTGATATTATTGATTGGATATAAAGGGATTCCCTATATAATTGAATCTGTAATAAAATTTATTTGGAGTCAGTATTACTCACAGAGGAAAAGGCCACATACTTTTCCTAATCGATGGGGCACATTCTTTACCTTCGATGTAAATGTTAGTGACCTAATTAGCCTGGGTTGAACACCTGCCAATACTTATTGAGGCAAAGAGTAAACTATAGCAAATACTTTAATTGCATCTAGGTGCAACTTTGCTTTAAAATACTTCTCAGGTCAAAATTTTTCCATTTAGAAGGACATAAGATTTGTAAAGTGAAGTGAATATATCAGAGTTGCCTCTCCCTGAGCTAGAAAATTGAGTAGAATTTAATAAAGTAGCAATTCTTTTAAAAAGAGGGGCAAAGTTTAAGAAAGAGGAGAATGTAGAGCCCTTGAGCTAATGATAATTCTCACCGTTCATTGCCACTTCTAGGCCATACGAGGGTAATGGATCTCAGTGAGATTTCTCTAGGCTCTTGACAAGCGTTTTTGGTAGAAAGCCATAGCCAGCTGGCTCTGAGTTAGAAGCCAGCAACTAGGGAAGAATACTCCAACCAGTCTTCTCCACTGAGGAATTCACTGGAGGCCTGGGGAAAGGAGTGCTTCTTGAGACAGTCCACAAAGATCAGCCTCCCGGTGTACTCACAGGATAACAATGAGTTAGAAATTACCCCCTCAAAGAGCAGGGACAGCGTCTTCAGCCCAGGGGCTTTTCTCTCTGGGAGCATGAAGCCTTCAGTCTAACCTTGGAAATCCATGTGGTCTTCTAGGTTTAAAAGCACAGTCATGGAGAGAAAGAACGGGCAGACTTGTTTCTATAAAGCATCTGATATGAACGAGCTGACAGTGAATACTTATGCATGGAGCAACCGATGTGCTTGCTCAGGATCGTTATTATTCCCTATTTTATTGTATGTCTGAGGGACGGGGAGTCAAGTGAGAATGAGAGACAGTAGGAGCTATAACATACATATCCCTTCTAGTCTCCTTTGCGAGGGAGTGTTGAACAGAGAATTGCTATGTTAAATAAACTTGCATGCATTTGCTTTGAGTGGAAGATTTTTGCGAGGAAAAGAAGTTATGTAGTTATATATCTGAGCATTCTTCAGTGCTGAACTCAAATAACTTTAATTTTGAAGTTCAATTGATTGCTTTAATCAGAATATACTCTTAGAGGTGCTTGTATGTTGGAGGGAAATAAATCCTCTCACTGTTATTTCTAGTTGTAGGCTGGCCTGATAAGGAAAATAAACTTGGATGAATTGATGGATGTTTTACAGTTCTTGAAAACCTTAATTAGTGTTGTGGTTAAAGCAGGTAGTTGGATACTGGCTATGTTGGGCTTTATTGAAACTTCATTCAAAAGCCCTGGTCTCCCCAACATATAACTGCCTAGAATATTAGTCTATGTGTTAAAATCTATAATGTTGGACTTGGTAATTTAGTTCCATATAAGGTGTTAAATCCATAGATTTCTAGCTGCTTCCAGGTTTCATTAGTAAGAATAATATTCTGTCTTTTAAATGTGCATTAATTCATTTTAGCATATGAATTTCAATGCTGTTTGGTTAAAGATCTCTTTACAGTTATGGCACCTAAGTTTGAAAATGACATTTCAGGAACATAAGTGCAATTAAATGTGAAGGATTTAATATGAGAGTAAATGTATAAAAGGTTTTTAAAAGTTGACCTAGAATTATATGTTCTTATTACACAATGGATTAATAATACAAGCCCTAGAATCATTATATCTGGTCTTGGTCCTAGATCTGCCAGTTTTTATTTCTGCAAAGTTGTGCAGGTTTTTATACCTCTCTACTTCATTTTGCTCATCAGTAAGATGATGGTAATAACACAATCTCCCTTGTGAGATTGTTGGAGGCAGTGTTAATTGCAAACTACTTAGAACAGTGCCCAGAAAACAGTGAGTACTCATTAAATTTTAGCAATTATTAAGCTTTTGCTAAAGAAACTATGTAAATATACAGTTTTTTAAAAATCAGGAAAGCCTTTCGAAAAAATAAAACTGATAATACTGCTTACTTGAAAATTATTATACTAAGGTGTGTAAAATTGCAATATGACATTAAGGTAAATAATTTATTTTCCTCTTTTCAGATGAATGGTAGAACTCCTCATTTATATAGCATAGTGATTACTCAAAGCACCAATAAAGTGATTAATAAGCAACTTTTTTTCTTCTCTGGTAATTTGTGAAATTGCAATAGAATCACTCTAGAAAATTCTGAAGATGAAAAAAGAGAACAAGTTCTGTGCTGTTAGCCTATTCCAAGGCATAAGGGCTGATTCAGCTCATCTCAAGACCTTAAATCAGAGTTCACTGAAATCACCCTAAAAAGTCCAAACAGACAATGAAAGAAGTATGCCACACAGATTCTCTGAGACTATGGCAGGGAACCCATTTGTTTCCAGAGAGTTGTTAGGTGCTAACAACACACATCACACAGTCCCTACACCTGACAGCTTCAGTTAAATCTATTGAGTTTTCATCTCTGTACTAATTTGCATAAGTAATGTACCAGACTACCTAACAGTATAGAAACATGACAAAGGTTCACATACCCAAAAAATATTGCCTGGGAAATAATGATCTCAAAGTTATTCTAAGAATGTAGTCCTCTCTCAGTGTCTGGGGGGAACTGGTTGTGGAACATATCTTCTGTGATGGAACTGATGCTCAGACCCCTTAAATAAACTGTCATATTTACATATAACCTTCAGACATCCTCCTAAATATTTTAAATCTTCTCTAAATTATGTATAATACCTAATACAATGTAAGTGCTAATGTAAATAGGTATTATAGTACAGTATATTGCTTAAAGAATAAGAAAAAAAGGTATGTACATGTTCAGTACAGACAGAATTGTTTTTCCCCTGCACATTTTCTATTCACATTTGGATGGATGCAGCGATACTGAACCTATGGATGTGGAGCCCTGTCTGTCTGTAGTTTACAGCTAGCTTGCTATTTTATACCAGACGATTCCTAAATAAATGTTCCTTCCTAAGATTCTAATAATGCATTCTTGGTTTGGGCAGTATGGAATCAAAGACAAAACCTGGACCTTGGAGCTAAAGTAAAGCACTATTTAAAATATGCTTTGCCATTGACTGACTGAGTGATTTAGCAATTTATTTTTCCTCTCTAGTATTGTGATCTTTAGAATAGATGTTTATAATAATAATATAAAATTTATGAGCTTTTAAGCAATAGTGCCTATAGAGTGTAGCTCAGACATGGGAACTTCAAAAGTCACAGATACCTGTGGATCTGTTATGAGATATTTTTCCTGTAGGATAATATGGGGATAACTCAAGTCTTACCTGGAAGGCAACAAATGCCCAAATTCTACTGGCTTATTTAGTATGTGAAACTACTTTACATGTGTTAATCTTCCAATTCAGTCTAAAATGTGAGTTTTTAAGTTATAGTTCAGATTATTACATTTGCACAATATTTTATTAGGTTGGGAATATTTTAAAGTCCATAGTGAACTGGGTAGGAAACAAAGAATTGGTGAAAATGTGTTTGAAAGAAAATTATAGATTCTAACAAAAACTTTCTAGAGAAAAAATGATCAATTTTGCCTTCAGATCATCACATTTAACTTTTTCATAAGAGAAAATTTACTTAATATTTTTATTAATATTTTATGCTGCAGTATAAAATATACCTCAAAGACAAAATTGTACATTACAAGAAATGTTTAAAATCAGGAGAAATGAATGTTCTCAGTTTGAGGTGCAAATTATATAGGCTAATTCACCAATGTGTTGTCAATTTTCTTTCTTTTTAAATATTAAAGGACAAATCCAACATAAATTACCATAGAAGCACCCTTTGAGCATAATCTGTGAAGTTAATATCAACAAATTGTCCTTACAAAGCTCTTAAGACTTTTCAAATGTTTTGTATATATATTAGGTAAAGGGAAGTTCCTACAAGGCCAAGAGTTTATCAAAAGATGGTGAGCAGAGTATTCTTTTGTTGAGTCATACAAGTGGATAAAGTAGTCTGACTCAGCAAAGGAAACTCAGTTCTGGCAACTAACATGGAGACTGTAATAATTGGTGACTAGTGGGTTTCTAGGCTTCTTATCAGCTTTTGAGTAATAGCAACACACTAATTACTAATCCAATTTAAAATTCTTAAGCCTTACAAAAATATTTGTTAACAAATATTAATTTTTTATGAGCAATTGGTAAAGCCATTGTAGCTGTTATTTCTTAACTGATAAAAACTTGGCAAGTCTTCCAGAGTACCATTAAGAATTTGCATAATATACTTAAAAATAAACAGTTGTACATGCTTATATTTTCTTCTCTTAGCTGATATTTTCATAGGAGGAGAAAAATTATCACAGATTTTCTCTATGTATATGCATTTTTCTTTTTCTTTTCTTTTCTTTCTTTCTTTTTTTTGTTTTTATTTTTGTTTTTGTTTTTGTTTTTGTTTTTGAGACAGGGTCTTACTTTGTGGTTCAGGCTGGCCCTGAGTTCAGCCTCAAATTCACATCACAGCAATCCTCCTGCCTCTGCCTCCCGAATGCTGGAATTACAGGCGTGAGCCACCACGCCTGGCACTGTGGTATGTGGTACTGATTACTGCTGGTCATGAGTCTCCACACCCAGTATTGTATGTAGTTACCGGGGAATCAACCCCGGGCCCTTGCACTTGCAAGACAGGTGCTGGAACCACTGAGCTAACTCCCTGGCCCTGTATATGCATTTTTCTAAGTAACATTGGAATATGTTCAACTTGTGTTCAAAAAATGATTGAGAAAGTTGATTCTTGAAGATGTGTTGATTTTTCAAAAAGATAAAGAGCTTCAGTCTATGACTTCTGCTCTTAGCTTCACGTTTGATTAAAAATTTGGAGAGATAATCAAACAGATGAGAATTTTCTGAGAGTTTTCCAAGAGCAGATGAGAGTTCATGAAAAACAAGCCATTTGAAACTTATTTCTTACCATCTTTAAAGATATTAGTAGGGTAGAAAATTAAAAGAATTGTGATGAAATTTAAAAATACTTGGGCTACTCTCAAGAGGATTAACCAGCCAGCTGGGATCGAAAACCTCTCTCTGTCACTGAATTGTTCCCATTTTGTCCTCATTTCTACTGAAATAAAAAATGTTTCTTGCTCTTCTACGATGGATATCAGAGGGTAAAATTAAATGATAAAATCCCAACTACTTGAGAAATGATATCTCTTATCAAAATATAACTCTGCTGTAAATATAGACACAGCTTTTGTGATAATATTTACTTGTACAGTCTGGTAATGTGCTTATCTTGGGCTAATTAAAAATGTCTTTAGAGTTTAGCACATTGTCATTTTCTCTTTGTTAGAAGAAGCATTCTCTATTTTTGCTTTGTGCTTAGCTCTGATGCCAGAAAGATATGGGATACTGAAGACAGCATCAACAACTTAGGAAAAAAAAAAAAAACAGAAAAAGCATCAATTCAATGAAAGCATTTACTAACTCGGTGTGAAAAAACCCAGAATTATTCACTGCATTAATGTTTATAGTATACCAAGTTGTGTGGGTTTTTTTGTTTGTTTATCTGTCCCATTATGTTTTACTAAGCATCTAAGGAAATGCTGGCTTCCAAAATGCTATAACCATTTCTTGTTCACAGTTAAAGTCCTGAAAATGTGTCTATTTTTTGATAACTAGTTTAAGAGGTCACGATGAATCATAGTTGGAAAGTCGAACAAATCAAAGGGGTGTATAAATAGTCTTTGACTATGAACCAAAAATGACACAACTCTAAAAGAATTTTGGTAAAAATGGTGGAGATATTATGTGCTGAGCACTCTGATAAATATTTTGATATATGTTCTTACTGATACCCACCACCTGTGAAGGGTGGTGACTCATATTGTCAGTTTGCAAGAGGAAACTAAGCTTCCAGCAGAGCCGAAGATATTATAGTAAACAGGTAGAGACTCCAAGAGAACCCTGTTTTTGTCATGTATGTTTCCACAATGGGAAGAGATCCTGCTACAGAGACCATGCAAAATAGTGAGTGTACCTTTGAAAGAAAAGTGACAAAAGATATTTTTAAAAGCTTTAAATGTAAATATAGTTCAGAATTCAACAAATGAACATTTCAGTTTATTAAAGGACAAAATTAAAAACTGGAAAATTCAGTGCTTTTTGTCACACATAAAATAATGAATGGATTGCAAAATTCATTTTAACTCAAAAAATGAGAAGAAGAAAAATACTAAGGAACTGTTTCTCTTTTTGTCTCTCTGTGACCATGATGATCTGATTCTAAATAAAGTCAGAACCTTTACTAAAGGCTGTTCCTTATAGTTGTCATGTTTAGTCTCTCATTATAGGGCATATGCAGTGCTGAATTATCTCTAATTGCAAATAAGTAAATCCCTCTCATTTTATGAATTGGAAAAAGTGGAGATGTAAATAATCATTTAAGTTGGGCTGGGGATTTAACTCAGTGGTTCTGGTGCTTGCCTTGCAAGCACATGGACCTGGGTTCAATCCTGGCTAACCACATACAACAATACCAGGCGCAGTGACTCACGCCCACCAGCAATCAGTACCACATACCACAATGCCAGGTGTGATGGCTCACACCTGTAATCCCAGCACTTGGGAGGCAGAGACAGGAGGATTGCTGAGTTTGAGGCTGACTTCAGGACCAGCCTGAACAACAAAGTGAGACCTTGTCTCAAAAAAAAAAAAAAAAAAAAAAATTGGACTGGGGAGTTAGCTCAGTGGTTCCTGAGCCTGTCTTGCAAGCGTAAGGGCCCCAGTTTGATTCCCGGTAACCACATAACAATACTAGGCATAGAGACTCACGCCCAGCAGCAATCAGCACCACATACCACAGTGCCAGGCGTGGTGGCTCATGCCTATAATCCCAGCACTCAGGAGGCAGAGGCAGGAGGATTGCTGTGATGTGAGTTGGAGGCTGAGCTCAGGGCCAGCCTGTACCACAAAGTGAGACCTTGTCTCAAAAACAAAAACAAAAACAAAAACAAAAACAAAAATTAAGTAGATGATCATAAGAAATAAAAAAAAATAGCTTGAAGAAGAGAAAATACAATGTAGAAATAGTGACACATCTAAATACCTGAAGAAGACAGGCATACCCTGGGCAAATGCAACATGAAAAACAGTGTTATTCTTTAAAGACAAAGAACGTTAGTCTCGCTGTCTCAGTTTAAAGAAGTTCTAAAAATCACTGCCACATCAAGAAATCCAATGACAAAGTACACAAGATACAATTTGGTAATAAATTTTAATATGGTCTTAAAAAATAAAAACAGAACTATACCTGAATTAAAGCACCCTCTCTGAAATAAGTATTATTTTTGAGAAGATATAGATGCTGTAATTATGTATAATGGAATTTAAACACAGTATAACACTGTTCTATTGAGCCTATACTTAAAATGTTCAGAATCTTAAATGTTTATATTGTATAGAAAAGCATAAAGGTAAATGATCTATTTCATTTAACTATCTGCGATCCTCCCAAGGTCGTGCGTGGCCTGGAAGCTGAGACATTGTCTGCTCTTCATTCTGACTTTGTTGACAACTCCTTATTTCTCCACAGTCCACTGAGGAAGCTGCTGCTTCATTAATTATCTGCAATAACCCAATGGCCTATGACTTTCCAGTCTTGAGTTTTCTGCTTGGGACTTTCAGGCAAGGATATAAGATGATCTCGTTTCTCTTCAACTGGTTCTTCCAACCCTAATGAGGAACGCTTACCCAGTAGTCGATATCAGAGGAAGGCTAAACCTGCCATGTTTGGTTTTATTTAATTTTTCTCTGAATCCCTTGAGTTTCCAGCCTCTTGGATTTCAGCAGCTTGTCTTTCCTTTTACCTAAAACCCTTTTGTGTCTAATAAGTATTTAACTTTCTATCTAGACAAACTCAAAATGGATCAATGAGGAATGGAAAAAAAAATCATTTCTTACTTGAGAGTGTTATACTTTCATATTTCCAACTGCTTAGAGTTACGTGGATGTGTTACAATGACTGTTATAACTTCTATTTAGATGTACATTCTTTGAGAAAGCATTTCAGAAATATAGTTTTAAAACTGTAAATATTTACAAAATATGATTCAAGCCTGTTAATATATTAAGTTTTATGTTCCATGTATAATATATGATCCAGTGTTCTCTCTATATACTGTCATGCTTTGCCATGTTAACTGGGACAGAATATACTCAAAACCCCAAAGCTTCACTATTAATTCCAGAGCAATATCAGAACTCAAATACTATGACATCTAATAAAATAAATAGTTTTCCTGGTGTTACTTTATGTAGCAATATGCAACTATGCTTTTAAAATAGGAATATAGTAATTTGGTCTGATAAACATGGTCTGCAGGCAAATAGCTATTTTTTTCCACATTAGGGAGTTTGTAGTTTGCAGGAGTACTTTCTGGAAGGATCACCAGTGTGGAGCAGACCATGCAGTGTGCCCTTCCACATACAAAGGATTAGACACCAAGGCAGTCTTAGGTAGTTTCCCATCCTCTGGGAAATAAATGTTTGATTAAAAAATAGTTGGGTGTCTTGATAATTGGGATAATCTGAGATGTCATTCAAAGAACAAGTTCTTTTCATATTCTCTTTTTTTCTCTTGCTATCAGCTCTATTATTTTCCTTTTATCTTCCTTCAGTTTCAGTCCTGACCTTCATTTACAGTACTATAAAAGTATTAACAATTTGAAAACAGCCTTGACTCACAGCACAAGTTATTACTGTGTTCAGTAAGAATGTGGTGAAAGGTTAGCAATGTCATATATGTAGTGGGGAGTGCTTTGACTTCATGTAAGAGAGCAAGGTATTAGGATTGAGGGGAAGATACTAGCATTAGCAAAGAAACTTGCGGAAGCCTGAACAATCATTGCTTAGGAATACTGATAAAAGAATATTAAAAAGAAACAAAAGTCACCTTGCAATAGTGATAAGGTAAATGGACACCTTTATGAAAGCCTAGGTAGTCAGTCTGAACTATGCAGTGTGTCCCAATTAAGAGCATCTTGGAAAACACATTGCTTATATTGCCTACAAAGGTGAGTTCAACTGAAACAAATAAAGCTATAAAGATTAAGTGGAAGTGCCATTATACAAATCAGCATGTTTTGTGGACACAGTTAACAGCAGCACTTTTTGTTTAATTTTTATGTTGGCTTTTATTATTTTATAATTTACACTATTTTATGAAAATAAGTTTATGTTAAAATATATTTTAATAACCACATTTTTCTTATAGTGTACCAGTGACGGCCTGGCTTCTAATTCAGTGTCTGTGGTTGTTCTTTTCCCCACTTATTTCTTAAAACTGGAAAACAGATGGAAACAGCTTTCTAGATGCATATTATCTGTGTCTAACAGTCAAAAACCTGCTTCAGAACCAGTGTAGTCATGTTCCTAGCAATCATATTAGGTAGCTGTTAAAATAGTCTGTCTTAAATCTTCCACAACCTCTTAGCCTCACAATTCTTTTACTAATCACTTGCAAAGTTGATTTTTAAAAATGTTTTCACTATGTTTTCATATAGCAATCCCCATTAGTAATGGAAGTCTCAACATTTAGCAGCTATAGGATTAAAATCTTCCCAGTGAACCTTTAAGAATCCAGATTTACTCAACTTCTCCTTCCACTTGTGCCTTCTGGTTGTGGCAGCAGTGTGTGAAAATGATGAAAATAATCCATACACTGAAAATGAATTTTTCTCACTGAGCATCTTATACTGAGTCATACAATACAGAATCATAATCAGAAAAATGCTTAATTCAGAATGAGTATCATCATTTTCCTTATTCCTTCAGAGTTATATTAAGGACAACATATGAGTAATAGTTTGCCTTTTGCAATTAATTCATTAACAAATTAACCAGAAGCCCAAATGTGCTTAATCAATGAGCTGTAAGTAGTTTAAGATATCAGTTCTCAGTTGAGATAGGAAATGAAGACATAGGAGTAATAAAAATTTTACTATGTGGAGTAAGAGTAAATTAAAATTAACTTGCATTTGTCCTTTGTCACAATGGAACTGCCCCTTCTACTTAGGACCTTAAATTTTCCTGATAGTAGCACAATGCAAAAAAAGCAAATTTATTATTTGTTTATCATTATGTAAGTTGTTCTGCTGTGAAGTTTTCTAAGAAGACTTACAGTAATAATAATCACTGGGCAGACTCATTCATAGCTCCTCCATGAATCTTCCACAACTTGGAAATGCTTGATTTGTAGTCTTATTGAACACCAGTGAAGTAATATATTTCCATATCAGTTTTGATTAATAAATTGTCGATAACCTGAAGACAGTTTCTACTTCTACATCTTCATATTTCTGCTGTTACACATGCTCAGAAGAAGTGCAGATACCATCGGCTTTTATTTTTGGTAAATTAACCTCAAATTGCTCTCTCAGTAGACCAAGAGCTGGTCCTGCCTATGTCACTGCAAGAGTTCCTAGGGGGTGGTAGGGTGGGTAGGGCTATGGGAAAAAATGAGAATTAAGTTGTGTCTTATACTGGTACAAATCCCCATTATGGAGTGCAATCATGATGTGTATATTTAATGTACCAATAAAGATTTTAAAAAATGAAAAAAAAAAAAAAGAGTTCCTCCATGGTTCTCGTCTGTCCCATGAGGCCTGGTGAAGCAAATGCATGGACAGAGCCCAGTTTTTACTTTGCTCAGTCATGAACACAGTTGGTCATCATCCATCGACCTGGTGCCTGGGAGATGGATAGTTCCATTGCTTTTACCCTCAATGTGAGATATTTGCTGAAGCTCAGCTCTGGAGTCCAGCCTACCTAATTATATCATGCAGTCATTCATTCATCAGAGATCCATGCTGGCTGATATTGTTAGATCTTAACTTTTTTTCTATAAGTTTAATTATATCACCCTCTAAGAATTTCATTTGCTTCTTTAACAGCCTTGAAATATTTCACATAATCAACTCACTTTTAGGTTTTAAAAGATAACAAAAGAGTTGGTCTTCAGAAATTTTAAGTTTTGCCCAATCATTACAGCCCATTGTATTCCTAGTGAGGCAGAGTCCACAGAGTTCTGACTATCATGCTAGAATGACAGACAAAAGGTCAAGAGATTGATGTACACATCAATATCATAATATATATTTTTCAACTATAGCAATGTATTTAGTACAAAAAAGATTCTTCCAGACAGTGAATATTCATTAAAGAGTTCAGTGACTGAATAAATGAGTGGGCCTCTTTCTGATGTAAAGAACAGGGCTATCCTCTTTTCATTTCCATTTTAATATTCTATTTAGTATTCAGGATAAGCATTACGCATGATAGGATACTCTTTTTTGAAGTAGAAATATGAACTTTATGACCACATAAAATTTTCCCTATTCTTGGACCTGCTGCTGATCCTTATGTTACTCAGGTAATAACCAGAAGCTATGTTAGAAAAATCGCCTTCCAATTAGTATATGAAATTGATTTATAGATAAGGATTAATGGTTAATGTATTTTACACTCATGGGAAACATATTCCCAGTGGGAATTTTAGGAGCCATCCTAGTAAGAGAGATATTTTGGCACAGATCACAGTGTTAGAAATAAAATATCAGTTCATCTAGCCCCAGTAGCAACTCTTTAAAATGCATTCCTACAAGAGACAATGCAAGGACTATATGTCTGGTCACTGGAAGGCAGGTAGGCTGGACTTTCATACCCACTTTTGGGCAGTCCCCATACTGCCCAATGGGACTCTGTGACCTACACCTGGGGCCATGGATCTCTTTAGAAATTTTAAAAATGTGTTTACTTAGAATTTCAATAAAATTCTTTTCTATAGTAGATATAGTACAATCTTATTGTGTTGTATATTAAATAGAGGCTTTTCATCTCTCTAATTAAAAGTAACTATTTTAAATTATTAGTTGAGGACTTAGAAGCTAATAATTTGCATACATCTGGAATATGATAAATGAAAGTCCTACTCTCTCGCGTTATGGAAGTGACAACTAATTTGGATCAGACATAAGTGACCTTGAGAATTAGCTGCAGAATCCAAGCACTTGATTTATTTTAATTTTGAATAAATAAAAGTTGAATTGAGAAATTATAAAAATTCATGATAACAGAAAAAAGAAAATAAAGTTCCAAGGAAACAATATAAAGATACATGACATATTTCTTTAGAAATATTTTGAAGAGTTTTGTGACATATTTATCATGGCACATGTGTTTATACTAACATTTGAAAATCAATATATGTGTATATATGTGTGTATATGTATATGCGTGTGCAGGTTTAACTGATTTTAATTTTCTCCTAAAGTCATTAAAAAAAAAAAAAAACACCGAGACAATTAAGTGTTTTTTTTTTTTTTTTTTTTTTTTTTTTTTTTTTTTTTTCTTTTAACTGCTCTGGAAACATAAAGGTATAATATTCTAGAAGATATTCAAGTTGACTGACAGTGTTATTTTGTGAAATATGTATATCACTGCAGAGGTTAGCCACAGGCTTTCCTGTTATTTGGGTACAAAAGAAAATGTTATCACAGAGAAGTGATGCAAACTATACTTTCATATTATTTGAATCGATTTTTTTTTTTTTTTAGCTACAAAGACTTGGACCCTTCCAATAATAAAAGGAGAAAAAGATATCATACAATGAGAAGTAGAAAGAGTGGGCGTAGGAGAGAGACAGAATATTATTTCTGATTTTCTCTGTATAAATTCTTTTTTAGAAGGAATAAAGGAAACAGAAAATGTTAAATGCTCTTTCACTTGAAAGAAAGATAATTTGGTAAATAGTTGGACCTAGTGGATTTTTCCTATTTGATTTCCTTCTTGTCAGTTCTTGGGAAGCAACACAGGCACTTATTGATCCAACCTTTCTCTAATGATGTATTAGGCTATTTGTGTTTTGACAAACATTTTGCGTGCATGGCATGAATTTTGGAGAAAAGTGTAATTTATAGCTGCATCGTCTTTCATATAAAAATGTGGGAGTTACTAATCTTTCATCCTACCTCTTGTGTCTGTAGAGTTGGTATCTATTGTAGTATTATGTACTGTTGGAATCAAGGAAATCCAAACTTCCATGTTTAGTGTTTTTTGCATTTGTATGAAAGAAGAGATCTGGAAAGTGTACTACTCATGGCAAGGTATGGAGCTATGGGCCTAGCGTCCTGCGGGCCTGTGAAAGTTTTAGGGTAGAGAATGCACAGAGAATGCATAACGGGTCATTCTGCAGAATTTCAAGCAGAGAAGATGACTGCTAAGGAAATAAGTTAATAATTAAGAGAAAATCCTACAATTCAAGTTAGACTAGCAACTGCCATGGAAATGATAACTTCCAGGAGACTCCTTTTGGCCTGAAGTCTGACTTTTCTTTGCCCTGCACATGAAGTGTTTAAAAAAAAAAAAGATGTGGTTCTTTTATAGAATGGAGTATTACTCTCCCACTAAAAATCATAATATTGAGTCATTCACATGCAAATGAATGTACCTTGAGGACGTCCTCATAAACGAAATAAACAGGTCACAGATGTATAAATACCATATCTTTTATTTGGTATGAGAATATGAAGTTGTAAATGAGTTGTACTATGTATAGTTGATATTGCGAACTAGAAAATATTTAAAGGAAAGACTGTAAGGATAAATAATGAGGGGAAATTAATGTGGAAATAATAAAGAAAAAAGAAAACAAAGATTGTGTATGTAGGGGGTGGGGGGATGCAGGGCGTGGGGAAAAGGAAAAAAAATGAGAATCAAGTCATATCCTATTCTGGTACAAACTCTTAATGTTGAATGCAATTATTATGTGTATTCATAATGTACCAATAAAGATAATTTTATATATATATATATATATATATATATATATATATATATATATATAATATATTGACATACCTGGTTATTCACATAAGACCTTTTCATGAGTTCAGAGTTTTCTGCTTTCAGGTTCTTTATATACCAGAGTTAAAGAGTTAGAGCCCCTGTGAAAGTCCAGCCTTAGTGTGCAGCGAGTGTTGAGAAACTTCCAAACTGTTCAAGTGAGAACAGGATGTCTTGTAGGAATAATGTGTCTGTGGGGAAGATTAGGCTGCAGGCTAAGTAAGACAAAAGAACTCAAGTGGCAAGACCCCAGCTCCATTTCACTGCAATTTTGACCTACTTTGCATCTGAACTCTGGAAGCTGGAGATGGTGAAAAATAACACAGATCCTCGTTGACTACTCTCTTGACATAGATGCGATCAAGTGCACTCTGAAAATGTTTGTCCTCTGTTCCCTTGATCAGTCACAGCCTGCATCTGTGTCACTACTTCACAGCACTGCTTTCTTTTGCTTCCTCCCCCACATCTTCTTTTCCTCATTCTCCACCAGATGACTTTGCCTTCCATGTCACTGAACAGAAGCCTTCAGAAGAGAATGTCCATGCTATTGTAAACTAATGTATATTGTTGCTATTGTGGCCTCATTCTCTTGTATATGATGTGTCCTGCAGCCAGGCACTCCATACATGCAGGGTTTCCCTCCCTTCTCAAGCAACTAAGGACACAATAGCTTTGGTGCTTGCCCTCAGCCTCTTCTGTATCACTCTCTTTGCTTTCCACTGGATCATTTTCAGCTCATACCCATATATGCTATATTTTGTTTTGGTTTATAAGCATGCTCTCTTACAGCCTCTGTTTCCCCTATCAGTCCCCTTGTTCTGCTCTTTGTTTTACTCCTTTTTTTTTTTTTTCTAAATACATTCTATTTCTATTTTCTTTCCTTCCAGCCCAATAAAAGAGTCCTTGTTAGGACTTGAGACCTCTGTGATTATTTCTGGAAGCTTAGTATTAGCAGTATTTGACCCAATGGATATACCTCCCATCGTGAAAATCTTCATTTCTTGTTTGAGTCACATCATTTATCACTATTTTTGTCCCTTTTATTATTTTTAATCTCATCTCTCTGATGCCTAGTATGGGATTTTCTCCATTCTATATTCTCTGTTCTTTAATTTTATAGCTGGATGATTATTGTGCTATGTCTTAGCTTTACATACTTTTTATATGGGTAGTTTTCAAGTGATTTATTTCTGTCCCATAACTCTTCCTTAAGCTTCTTGGGCATACACACAGCTATTGGATATCTTTTAGGCATCTCACACTTGCATAGTGCTAACTACATTTCTCAAATCTCATCAAAAGCTCCCTGTTATACCTCTATGGAAATATTTCTCATTTTAGCTAAATAACCAAATATATCATTCCAGTAATTCAGGCCAGAAAAATAACCAACTTTTCAGACTCTGATAAACATTCCCATTCAGAATTCAATTCCTGTTCATGTATAAATGCCATTGAACTTAATTTAAAGATATAGTGGAAATGTTGATGCTAAGCTGAATATAAACTACTGTTAGCCTTCCGCTGGTCTGTTTAACTGCCTCCTGACTGGTCTCATTGTTACCCATGTTCTTCTACATTCTGTTCTTAATGCAATGAACACAATAATCTTAAACAATCTGTGTCATATTAGGCAACTTCTCTCCTTTACCTCTGTGATGGTTTGCTTGCATGAAGGAGTAGAGATCAGAGCTCTTACAGTGACTAGCAAAACTTGTAAGATATGGTCCCGTGAGCTTGTCTCTCACTCTTCTTCTGCTTGCTTAGGCTGTGCAGTGTACTAGACAATCTAGCCCATTTCAAGCTCCTTGTTTTCACGCTTTGCTGTTCCCTTTGCCTCCAAGGGTCTCACTTCTACATATCTCCTCACCAATCAAGCTGTCCCTCCCACTCTGTCACTCAGCTCTTCAAACTTTCTCTCCTATTTCTGTATGCTTTCTTTCCAGTTATTTATTTTTACATTTAATGTGTTTTCAGGTGAATCCTTAGTGTTAGGGCAGTGTTGAGTAGATTTAATTTTAAAAAGAGTGAATTTTTTTTAAAAAGAGTGAATATTTAAGATAAAGATTTTAGATCTAAAGATGTAGATTTAGATCTGATGTGAAGATTCCAGATTTCACTGTCTGTAGTGTTACCTGTAGCATAAACTGAGTTGATTACACAGACCAATGGTATGTGCAATATTATGTGGTCTATTTTACAAAAATTCAATGTCACTGCAATTTTAGGGGAAGAAATACATTAAGGATGTGTCCTTCAGTACAGTAAGAGTATTAATCAATGTTATGCTTTCAGAGAAACTTGGTAGTGATATATGAAACATACTGCAACTAAACTAAATGGCCATTGCCAGGGGCTGGCACCATTCTTTGGTCCTTTGTATATGGGGTGGTGGCCAGCCTTTACTGACTATGTTAATGCTATTCTTTTAAAAAATTTCATATTTATCTCAATTAATTTAACTAATACATTGATTATATAATGCATTTGAGCCAGTTTTCTTCCATTAAAAGCAATAAAAAGCTTCCATAGGCAACTGTCACATATTAGCATAATTGTTTCTTTCATAGCCATTCCTAGAATTTGCCAAAATTAGTTCTGTGCTTTAAAAAGCATGCATCATTTTCCCAAACTTTTTCCTCTGAAAAATCATGGGGATATCTGTCTATTATTAAAACATCTAATCAGGCCAGGGATTTAGCTCAGTGGTTCCAGCACCTGCTTTGCAAGCGCAAGGACCCAAGTTCATTCTCTGATAACCACATACAACAATACTGGGCATGGAGACTCACACCCACCAGAATCAGTACCACATACCACAGTGCCAGCTGTGATGGCTCATGCCTATAATCCCAGCACTTGGGAAGCAGAGGCAAGAGGACTGCTTTGAGTTTGAGGCTGAGCTCAGGGCCAGCCTGAACTACAAAGCAAGACTCTGTCTCAAACAAACACACAAACAAACAAAAAACTGCTATTATACTATAATAAGTTATGAGCCACTGAATACTTCAACATTCATTACATATTTCTAATTCTGCTCTTTTGCTCTGGTTATATTTCTAGATACCTTTTACTGTCAGGAGCAATTTTATATAATTTGAGAGAAAAATCACAATTAAAATTATTATCAAGCCTAGTTTTCCTTCCTACAGTCCAGCTGTAGCCTGTCTACACATATTTCTGTCTTTTCCTCTGCTCAGAGCAAAGGCCACAAAGTTCCTATGATGCTGTGATATTCCAGGGCAGGACTATAGATTTGTAGACATCTTAGGACCTTCATCTACATAATTTCTCATTGTTCTAGAATTATTGTGGGCATCTACACTGTGCCCTGAGACATTTGTTACATTTTATTACTCCTAATGTACTGAATAAAAGTGTGGCAAGCTGGGCTCTCTTGTCTTTGCTGCCCAGAGCAGCATGGATCACCCAAAGTTCAGCTTTCTGTCTATATGATAATTAATCTGCCTTGTGCTGTTGGGCTCACAGGAGA
>PVIR01025412.1:0-24889 GCA_004026965.1 Petromus typicus | reverse complement strand
GCTTTTTTGTGGTTCAGGCTGGCCCCGAGCTCAGCCTCAAACTCACATCACAATCCTCCTGTCTCTGCCTCCCGAGTGCTGGGATTACAGGCGTGAGCCACCACGCCCGGCACTGTGGTATGTGGTACTGGTTGCTGCTGGGTTGAGTCTCCACACCCAGTATTGTTATGTGGTTACCGGGGAATCGAACCCGGGCCCTTGCGCTTGCAAGACAGGCGCCGGAACCACTGAGCTAACTCCCCGGCCCTGTAAGCTTATAAAATTTATAAGCTCAGTAGTTCCAGTGTCTGTCTGGCAAGCACAAGGTCCTGAGTTTGATTCCTGGTACCACATATCACAATGTTGGGCTCGGTGGTTCATGCCTGCAATTTCAGAAGGCAAAGGTAGGAAGATTGCTGAGACAGAGGCTAGCTTGGGCTACATAGTAAGTTCAGTACCAGGCGTGGCGACTCATGCCCACCAGGAATCAGTACCACATACCACAGTGCTGGATGTGGCAGCTCATGCCTGTAATCCCAGCTCTCAGGAGGCAGAGACAGGAGGATTGCTGAGTTTGAGGCTGAGTTCAGCGCCAGGCTGAACTACGAAGTAAGACCCTGCCTCAAAAATACGAAAAAAATCCCCAACAAACAAACAAAACATAAAACCCCATAGCAAACGTTACATGGAACAGTAGCATTTCTATGAGAAACAAGAGACCTAGCTTGATGCAGCATTCCTCTTTTGAGGGAGGACCCTGGAAGCAAAGATCCAAAGGACGAATGAGGCAGCCAAGTGAATATCCTGCCAAGGCCCAGTACCATGTGCAAAGGGGTGGAATTTAACCCACAGAGCCGGTGCTCAGCGACTGAGTCCCATACCAAAGGAAGCTGGTAAAGGAGGCAGGTGCTTTCAACTAAGTTAAACAGCGAAAACAGCAGCAGGATAGGGATGGCAGCAGAAATCTCAGTGGAAATGTTAATTAGGCAGTTAAACACATAAACATAGGATGCAGAAAAAGGAGGCTAGCAATCAACTTTCATTTGTAGGCACTGAAAACCAAGACGAGGAAAAAACTCCGAAGGAGGGAATGCAAGCGAAGGTAAGCCCATTAGTTTAGTTACTTTCACATGCTCTAAGACTTTTTGTAAGGCACCTCTGCTCTCCACTACACCACCAGTGCAGCAGAGGGCTGTCTGCAATGTGAACAGTGCAACCACACGACCAACAGGGCTCTTAACAAGTCTAAGTTCTTTAAACACAACTTTTCTTTATTGCGGTTGGGCTAACTGTAATCATTTACAACTTCATCCGAAAATTAAAAAAAAAAAAAAACTGAAAATTTTAAAATGGATTCGAAAATATTCTAGAATTGCTAACTCAATCCAAATCGTTCTCAGCACATGACAAAATTAAGTTCTTGGGTCAGGCACATAGTCTGTGGCGCAGCAGTGAAGCCAAGTCCCAAGGCTGACAATTGCTGCTTAATTTAAGGGAAGTCCGAAGGTAACTAGACAAACATGAGTTAAAGTCAGTCCGACAAGACAAAGACAATCTCACTGGGTACCAAAAGGCTCCGGAGATCCAGTTTTCCGTCACGCGCTAAGGACCCACCTTGGGAGCGTTGTGTCCAACAGGAACATGAGGTCCCCTTCTAGATTTCATTGCAAAGCGCATGATTTGCCTCTTCACAAAGATAAACAGCAGTACAAATACCTGTCCAAAGAGATATGAAGACTTTTAATTTAAAAAATCTTATTAAAAAAGCAAGCTTTCATTCAAAATTTCCAGACTCGGAGGGATGGAGACTCGAGGTAAAACTTGGAGCAAAGCAAGGCTATCAAGAACGCAGCAGATCTCGGGAAGCCGATCAGGGAGGGGTCGGGGGAGGGCTCTCGGCAGGGCGGGGCCGTCTGGGTCGGTGACTGCGCTCGCACAACCCCAAGCACAGAAAAAGCGCAGGTGAGTGGGTGGAGGGTAAAGATGGGAACAGTTCAAGAGGGTCTTGACTAGCTACACAAGACAGCAGAAATGGAGTTGGGGAATCTCCTCACCAGGCTCCCGTAGGCCATCACCAGCACGACATTCACACCGGACAGCCAGTTACTGCTGGACGCCATGGCCTCTCTCCCGGGCAAAACTGCTCGGGGTCCCTCGCTGCTCTGCTCGTCAGCCCAGGCTTCGCCAAATGAAGGAAGCCTGGGCTCCCTGGAGCTCCCCGACCATTTCCTTACCGGGAAAACCAAATCAGACCCGGGCCGAAAACATGGCGGAAGGGGGCGCTAGTAAAGGAGAACGACGTCTTCCCGCTCCCCCAACACGTGACGCCGGCGGCAATGGCACCTGGGAGCAGCGACCGCGGAGACGCGGAACTACGCCTGGAAGAGGAGGAGGAGGCCACGCGTGCGTCACGCCGTGGGGGCGGGGCCGCCGTGGAGAGGGCGGGGCTCCGCGCCGAAGCGCGCTGTGTCGTGGCGTCCGGGCGCGCGCACGCTGGCGAGCGCGTCCCTTTTTGCGTCACGTGCTGGGGGACGCAGGAAGGCAAGTGGGAGGGGGACGGCGCGAGAGCGAGCGCGAGAGGGAAAAGGAGGGAGGGGGCGGGGAGGAGGGAATTTTATATCACGTGATAGGGGCGGCGCGGCCCGGGGTGTCAGTGTGCAGGAGACTGAGGTAAAGTTGGGAGTGCAGCGGCGTTGGCGGCGGCGGCGGCAGCGGCAGCGCGGCGGGGCCGGGTATTGTCCGCGGCCCCTTTAAATCCGCGATCCTCCCTTTGCCCTCCCTCCTTTCTCCCGTCTTCGCCGTACCTCTTCCCTTGCTAGGCCCCCGCTTCGTGTTCCGCACTGTACACCCCCTCTGGTGTGAGCCCTGCCCCCCCACCCAGTCGGCGGCCGGAGGTTTTGTTTATGGTTGGGTTCGCGGCCTAGTGGGCCGCGCCAGAGCCGGGGCCTCGATTTGGGAGCGTGGCTGGGGCGGGGCTTGGGGCAGCCGGAGGGGGGGGCATGCGGCTGCAGCCCCGGAGAGGGAGAGCGAGAAAGAGCGTGGGCTAGCGCGGCTTGGGCCCTGCCTGAGGTAGGGCGCTCTCGGTCGTGGCCGGTGCCCGCGGAAAGAGAGCTTCCTCCCTGCCCTTTCCTCTGCGGACCTCCTTGGACCGGGATCTGGCCTGGTTTGGGGGTGGCGGTGGGGCGGCGGGGTGGAGCTGCCCAAACTCCCCCATGTGGCCCTCAGTTTGAGTGCGGAGGATTAATTTGTTCCGGGTGGGAGGTAGGGAGGCGATTGGCCCCGTGGGCTCCTGATGTGGCGCGCGCGGGGGGGGGGTGAAGTTCCCCTCCTCCACGCGTGGGCTTGCGTCCCCTCTTCGTTTCCAGCCTCTTTGTCAGCTCCTCTTATTACCCTTCTTTCTTGTCGACCCAGCTTACGGATATATTTTTGTTGTGTCTCTAGCTTCCTGTTGTCTGTACTGTAGTTTCTGGTACCCCAAACAATTACGTTATTTGGGAAGCTGAACCTGTAGGCTCCCTGGGTTGTTGTATTACGCTAAAGGGACGTCACTAAATCACTGGGGTATTTGTTCACTTTTCTCATAATGGGACAAATTCCATATTTCTTTAGACTTTTCACCTTATGGACAGATCCCCTGCGTTGCTTTGCAGACTGGTGTCATAAACTGTACACTGCTCCTTTTTCACAATTCTTTCAATGTAGCCACTTCTAATCTAAAATGTTGTGGAAAGAAAAACATAGTAAGAGGCATTTTTCTTGTTATTGTTAATGTTTTTGCCTTTAACTCATCGTTATTATTAGATGGAGAAATCCTCCCCCCTTTTTTTGTCTCTCCTCAAACACCTTCCACTTCCTAAGTCCTGTTTTGGGGTTATGCGACTTGCTGGGAGGTGATGGGGATCGATGACAACCAGTATTGCTAGAAAATTAAAACATTTTGGCTGTGTATCAGTTGATAAAACTGCTTGGAGATCCTATACCATTGTCCTTTAAGATTGGACTGAATATTTCCGTTGTGAATGGGAAGTATTGCTGGCATGTAAACTAGTGATGAAAGACCTAAAAATGTACTGTTGTGTTTTTTATTTTTAACGCCCCTCCTTGCTAAATGTGTCCTAACTGGAAAGTACCCTTAAGAGATTCAAGGTGGTGGGTAAAGGGACACTGAGGCCATTTCAACAAAGCATGTAGGGAAATAGTTGCTGTGTTAGAGGTAGCAAGCCAGTCCGCCTTCAGAGGTTCTTGGATTGTCTCAATTAGATTGTAAGCTCCCTGAGGGCAGAAACCAAGCCATAATGCTTTTGTATTTTCTGAAGTATTGGACACATAGTAGATACTCAATAAATACTTGTTGTTTATTTTTTTCAGTAAAATTTCTCTGGCTATTTTTTTAAGTAGCTGGTTTTCAGAATATATAATCAAGGGCAGTTCTGTACTGAAACGCGTATTTGCTCCTGCATTATTCCCTTAGTCTCCAATACTTCTCACTTCACTTCCCGTAACTGTTTTAAAATAAAAGTGACAAGATTCTTCTTCCCCACTATGATAACTCAATGTTTGTTCCTCCTTGCTACTAAAAAGCTACTGATGCTTTGCCCTTGAGTGATCCATCTTTGATTGCTTAGTTTTGACCTGTTGCTCAGTGTTACAATCCAGATGGTAAAATTCTCTTAGCTACAAGTTTAAGAGAATATAAAACGGAATTGGGAGTTAACAGCAATAGTAATCAGTAGGATTTTCTTTTTCTTAATGATCTTTAAAGGTAACTTTCTGATGTATTTATATCTGACTGATAGGTATTCGATCTATATATTCAACCATCTAGTCCTGTAACTTACATTTGCAAAATAACTAATTTTTGTAAATTGACTTTACAAATAGAGGAAAAAACAGCTAGTATTTGTGAAGTTACAGGGTTGGGTTGGGAATGACTACCATGCATTAAAAATGTCATCTTTGAGTCGATTTTAAAATACAATAGTTTTCCTCTAGTCTTTTTTTTCTTCTTCTTTTTCTCTGGATTTGGATGCAGGGGTCTGTGACAGCACACAAAGTTCTTAACTTTTTGTAAAATGTTGAAACTTAACTATAATGTCAGTCTGGGAAAATGGACTACTTTCTAGCAAATAATCTTGTAGCTTGCAGTATTTACAGACTTGTGTGTGTACGTGTAGGTAGGGGGGAGAGGTAATGATTAGAAGTTAGCACTGACTCTGCCTTTAAAAAAATCTTTCTTGGTGATAGGGAATGTGGAATTTTTAATTTTCAGTGACCACATCAAAAAACAAAGACCCGTGCAAACCTTGACACATCTTGGTTAGGAATTTACCCACAGTGAAGTTAGCTTGCACTAACATCAAAGATACAGGTGAAATGCATTTTCCTAATAGTTACTCCTGGGATATATCTTTTCAAGCCCTCCAATCTCAAAGTCCAGCTATATCTTTTGGGTAGCCTAGAAGTATCTTACATAACCTTTCGCTAATGATAAAAATGAAACATGGAGCCCAAAAATACGGATTTATTCCCTTGGAAAAAAATGCAAGATAACTTTTTTTTTGAAACAGGGTCTCTGCAGTTCAGACTGGCCCTCAACTCCTTATGTAGCCTGGGTTGGCCTCAAACTTGCAGTGATGCTCCTGTCTTAACCTCCCAAGTACTGGGGTTACAGGCATATCCCATCAGGATGATCCATAATCTCTTATTTTGCGCAATCTTACATGGATATGTTCTTTGTTTACTAAATGCAGCAGCTGAGATTGCATTATAAAACAAAGTATGAATGATAGGACCTTGAATTCAGTAGGAGCCTTGCTCAGTAGAAATCTTTAAAACTGTTTCTATAAGGCCCTGTATATTATGTCTCTTTAAAGATTCACTTCATCTTGGATGGCATTATTGTCTCAGATTAAAAGGATTTCCTGGAAACCTTTCCAAATAAAATTGTGTGATAGGTGCATTTGGTTTGGGACAAAGTTGGGATTCCCTGTGAATTAAGGTGAGTGGTGGAGATAATTGCAGTTCTGGTTGTTTGAAATTGTGAATGAAATCCAACTGGAGCAGCTGTAAAAGCATTATGTTGGAATTAATCTTTACGGAGTTGAGATGCTTGACAGTCTGTTAAGCTATAGGTGGTGTAAAAGGCTACAGTTTCAGGGAAACTTTTTTTTCCCCAGTGGGGGTGGGGATGGAATTTGGGCCCTTATGCTTCCAAGGCAGGTATGGTACCTCTTGACCTAAATTCTCAGCCCTATAGTTTCAAGAAAACTTGTAGCATGCTGAGAGATGAAACTTGAAGGACATAAGAGCTAGACTTGAACTTGCCCTTTCAGAAGTGGTGGAGGGCATTTGGAACTTACATAAAACAGTTATACGACAGATAAGACTTTTTTAGGTAGATTGGATACTATTTTATTTTTTGTCGTGCTGAGGATCAAAATCCTGCTAGGTAAGAATTCTGCTGAGCCCAGTCCTTGCCTCTGCAGTGTCTTAAATTGTTTTTTCTTTGGAGTATAGATTAATCCCCTTTCTGGAAGGCATTTGTTTCCAGGCTTTGTTGATTATTTTTCTTTTGTCATATGGGCTTCACATACTTGCACCCATACAGAAGACTTTGGCTATTGACGTTGTTTTGCTTACCATCAAGGTAGCTAAAGCCTGCTGAAAGGGGGCGAGTAACTATGCCTCTGACTTTTTTTTTTTTTTTTAGGTTTTTTTGAGACAGGGTCTTGCTTTGTAGTTCAGGCTGGCCCTGAGCTCAGCCTCCATCTCACATCACAGCAATCCTCCTGCCTCTGCCTCCCGAGTGCTGGGATTACAGGCGTGAGCCACCATGCCCAGCACTGTGGTATGTGGTGTGTGGTACTGGTTGCTGCTGGGCATGAGTCTCCACACCCAGTATTGTATGTGGTTACCGGGGATCGAACCTGGGTCCTTGTGCTTGAAAGACAGGCGCCGGAACCACTGAGCTATATCCCCGGCCCCTATGCCTCTGACTTTTTAAAAAAGGTCATGCAACACTTACATATACTTTGTACATTTTAATTTTTGCAGGGCTAGGGATCCATTGTTTTTAGTTTTCCTGAGACAGTGTCTCACTTTGTAGTTCAGGCTGGCCTTGAACACACTGTATAGTCCAGGCTGGCCTCGAACTCATGGCAGTCCTCTGCCTTTTGAGTGCTGGGATTACAGAAGTGAGCCAGCCTGCTTGGCATTGTGGTGCGTGGTACCAGAATCAAACTTGGGACTCTGCACTTGTCCTTGTGCTTGCCAGGACTTTGTGCATGCAAAGAATGAGCACTGCCACTGAGCAGCATCCCAGTGCTTTGCATTTCTCATACAAAAATGGGTTAATAGCCATAGTTCTTAAAAGATTTATCAAAAGATGTGTTTAAAGAATAGGTATATTTTCTTGGTTTGTTTCTTTGAAGAAATCAAATGTTGGTGAATGTACTGATGAAAGAGAAGATAAAAACATTTCACCCACATTTAACACCTAAATTTTTTTCTTTTAAATTTTCAGTATTCTACCTTGTAAATACTGTTATTTGTATATACTGTAAATGATGACATCGGTGGGCACTAACCGAGCCCGGGGAAACTGGGAACAACCTCAAAACCAAAATCAGACACAGCACAAGCAGCGACCACAGGTAAAGAATCCAAAGGACATGAATGCATGGTTAGTTTTGCTGGTTAACAATGATCTCCACAGAATATTGATTTAAGTTCCTAATTCTTGTTGAAAAGTAAAAAGAGTTTTACTTAGGCCCGATAAATATTAGTGTCATGCTGTGGTGCAGCATGCTTACTTTTTTTTAACACTATAAGATTTAGTGCTTAATTCTGTGTTCTTTTTAGTATTTTTGAGACAAGGTCTCACTTGGTAGTTCAGGCTAGACCTGAACTCAACTGAGTAGTCTAGGCTAGCCTTGAACTTACAGCAGTCTTCCTGCCTCTGCTTTCTGAGTTCTAGGAATACAGATGTGAGTCATCATGCCCTGCTAATACAATATTTTCTTATCATCTGGGCTGTTACTTGTGTAGTTTTTATTGTTGTTCTTAGTTTTTCTGAGACAGTGTCTGACTTTGTAAAAATTCAGGCTGGCCTCGAACTCATGGTAATCCTCCTGCCTCTGCCTCCCAAGTGCTGAGATTGCAGACGGGAGGCAGCACACTCAGTGTTGTGGTGTGCAGTACCGGAATCAAAGTTGGGACTTTGCACTTGTCCTTGTGCTTACCAGGCAGATGCTGGAACTACTGAGTTAAATCCCTAGCTCTGGGCTATAATTTGTTAGTTCTTTCTTATTTTTAGACATCCTACCTTGATATTTGTCTAGCCAGCTTTTATCCTTGACACCTTTTCCTTTCCAAATTTTGGGGGATTTTGCTCCTTTTCCTTTCAGCTTTCATTGAGGCCTTCTCTGAATTTTTCTTTCCCATGAGAAACTGGTATATTCACTGTGTTTCTTTCAAATTAACAAATGAGACACCCTCGAGCATTGTTCAGTTTTTAGACTTGAGTAATAAATTAACCTCTTGAGTATTGTTTGATTTAGATGGGTCTGTTTTCTGTAATCTGTGTTGGTTGGTGTCTAGTACAAATGAGTTACTTAGATTTGATCTGGTCACATCTGCTGAATACACAAGACTAGGATTTTCCCCTTACGCATTTTTCTTTCACTTGTATGTCTTAAGAGAATTTCTAGTAGAGTTTTAGTATTTAACTTATTTGGGCAGTAAAATTCTTAGCTTAACATCTATTCAGGCAGAGGACATATTAAGTCTATCTTGAGGTAAATCTTACACTTAAAATGAGGTTAGCATTGGTTATTGAGGAAATAGGAACATGGTGTACACATGACTGCAAATACATTAATGTCAAGTAAGAGTCAAATGTTTCAAGAGTGCTGTAATTTGAAGAGGAAAGCCCCTTCTTGCATGACAATGAAAAAGCTCTCTATTCTTTTGGGATTATAGAGTAAAATAGGGGTTTTTTTAGGTTTTTTGAGACAGGGTCTCGTTTTATAGTTCAGGCTGGCCCTGAGCTCAGCCTCAAACTCACATCACAGCAATCCTCCTGCCTCTGCCTCCCCAGTGCTGGGATTACAGGTGTGAACCACCACGCCCCGCACTGTGGTATGTGGTATTAATTGCTGCTGGGCCTGAGTCTCCACGCCCAGTATTGTTACATGGTTACTGGGATCCAACCTGGGTCCTTGCGCTTGCAAGACAGGCACTGGAACCACTGAGTTTAAGTCCCCGGCCCTAGAGTGAAATACTTTTGTCTTTATTCTGTTTTTGTCATTTTGCTGATTATGCATTCCTTAAAAGTACTTAATTTTTGGTCTCTTTTGTCGGATTCGGTCCAGATCCTTGCATATGCTAGGAAAGCACTCTGCCTTTGAGCCACCTCCCCAGTCTGCTATTTTGTTTTGAACAGTGTCTCACTTGCTCAGGCTGGCTTTGAACTTTCAATTCGTCCCCTCATCTTCCTGAGTAACCAGATTGACAGGTGTGCACCACCTTACCTTCTTCTGTTTGGTCATTTATAGGAAGAAAAAAAAGACAAGGGTAGTGGGGAGAGTAGGGATTGACTATTTACTGTTCTGAAATCTTCCTGGTTACGCTTTCTTGATCTTTTCTCATTTTCTAGGCCACTGCGGAACAAATTCGACTTGCACAGATGATTTCGGACCATAATGATGCGGACTTCGAGGAGAAGGTAAAACAAGTGAGTATCCCAGTAATTTGGTATAAGCTAGGGAAAAGATGTCAGTAGTAAGCATAATTATATCTCTGTGTGTATGTTGGGTGGGTGGAGTATTCTGCAGTACGTACCAAATTTCGCTAGTATCTCTTCTCTTTACCTAGTTTACATGGATTCCAAGCTTGTTAATGATAGTTATTGTTTCTTCTCTTTCAGTTGATTGATATCACAGGCAAGAACCAGGATGAATGTGTGATTGCTTTGCATGACTGCAATGGAGATGTCAACAGAGCAATCAATGTTCTGCTGGAAGGAAACCCAGACACGGTAGAGTACTAACAAAATTTCTTTCAGTATGGGGTCCTACTTTGGGAGCCTAGAAATATTCTAGAAATACCAAGTGGGGTAAATCCCCTTAAACCTTCACTGAATATATTGGGACACACCTGTAATCCCAGCACTTGAAGGCTGAGGCAGAAGAATTGTGAGTTCTGGGCTACATAGCTCAAAGTTAGCCTGAACGATACAGTAAGACCCTGTCTCAAAAAGCAATATCCCTCCAAAATTTGTGTGTGTGTCTGTGTGTCTGTGTTTTAAGGAGACTAGGGGGGATTTTCTTGGAAACTGCTATAGGTTTCTAAATATTTTAGATTCTAAATTTACTTGTGATATATCCTTCTCTTCTTTTTTTTTAAGAGTAGGGAAAATTAGGCTGGAGATTTAGCTCAGTGATTCTGGCTTCTGCCTGGCAAGCACATGGTCCCGAGTTCAATCCTGGTACCCTATATCACAGTACTGGGCATGGTGGCTCATGCCTGTAATCCCAGCTCTCAGAAGGAAGAGACAAGAGGATTATTTTAAGTTCGAGGCTAGCCTGGGCTACATTGTTTGGGATCAACGTGAACTACTTAGTGAGACCCTGACCCAAAAAACTAAACAATAGTAGTAGTAGGAAAAATTTATTGAGTGAAAGATAGCTAAGAGAGACAGAAGGGGGACCAGAAAATGTATTGTCCAATATATCTTCCTGAGGATAGCGGTCATAGAAAACAAAAGAAGTCAGTCTCCTGATTGGTGTAAGATAAATTATTTATTCTACACTAGTGACTTCTTTGTTTATTTGTTTCTATTTTTTGAGACAGAGTCACTTTGTAGTTCAAGTTTACCTTGAACTGACTGTGTAGCCCAGGCTGGCCTTGAACTCTTGATTCTTCTTCCTCATCCTGAGTTGCTGGCATCTCAGGCATGCATCTAAGTCTATCTTTTTCTGTTTGTTTTGTTTTTAAAAAAGGAAGGTCTTGGCTGTGGAGCCCAGGCTGGCCTTGAAGTTTCAGTGATCTTCCTCATCCTCCAGGGTGTGGGAGCTAGTGGCTGTTTTTCTTTTTTTTTTTGAGACAGGATTTCACTTTTTGTAGTTCAAGCTTGCCCTGGGCTCAGCCTTGAATTCACAGTAATCCTCCTGCTTCTGCCTCCCAGGAGTGCTGGAATTACAGGTGTGAGCCACCATGCTTGGTTATCGGGGATTGAACCCAGTTATTAATCCCAGTTACCGGAGATTGAACCGAGGCCCTTGGACTTGCAAGACAGGCGCAGGAACCACTGAGCTAAATCCCCCGCCCTGCTTTTGGCTGTTTTTAAGGCTTGGAGTAATCTGAATTAGTGGTAGTACTTGGTTGCTGATATAGAAGATTTCTGCTAATCTTTTTTATTGTTGTTAAAGTAAGTCAAGAACCATCTCCATCAATATCACCTTTATATGGCACAATGCCATTTCATTGCTTGAACTTACCTAACTCCTCTGAGGCAACAAAGAGACAAGTTGTACAGTTTGGTGGTCATCCAGGGCTGATGGAGGGTACGTCAGAGGACTGCTTGCCTTGGAATTTGGATAAATTGCTTTTGTTTTTCTTTGTCATTAATGAGAATTCTTTTTTTGTGTGTTTTGTGTTGTCTTTCTACCAATTTGTAATTTTGTTAAGAACAGTAACATTGCTGTATTAGCCTTTGGGATTTTCCTGTAGTGGTTACTAGAGAATTAAAAAAATTTTTTTTGGTACTGAGGATTTAAACCCAGGCCATTCACACTGAAATACTTTTAATTTTGAGACAGGGTCCGCTTAAGTTACCCAGGCTGGACTCTTTAACTTGTGATCTTTGTGTTTCTGCCTTCCAAAATGCTGAGATTTATAGGCATATTCCACTGTGCCTGGTGACAATTTTATTTTTCTTAAGTGAACAATATATTGCTTTGAGTCATTTTCAGGTTTATTTATTTTATACTTTGGATCTTAGTACAGGGTAGAGTTCAGCAACAGATCCTTTCTGATGTTGCAGTAAACAACATTTTAGCTAAATGCTGGTGTTCTGTCAGTTTCCTTAGACAATGGGAAATCATAGTGGAAAACTTTAAAATAATTGAAATTTGTGGATTATTTTCTTCAAAAGTGTACTCCTGGATTGCATTTTATGTTTTTAGCTTATTTGAATATTTACTTCCTTAGACAGTCATATGGTACCTTGGTTCATTTGATTTTATTCCTCTCATACAAAACAAGTGAGAATATAGGTTTTGGCCACAAGTTAACCCACCTACCTTTTAAATCAGTGATAACCCAAGTCAGCTGCTAGGAACATTGGCTGTGTTTAGGTGGATGAGATCGTATCAGAGAACTGACTGTTTAAGGAAGATCATAATTCTTTTTCTGTATAGAACCTGTCCTGTTGCCAGTAGTTAATGTGTACATAGGGGACAGAGAAAGGTGACAGGTTATTAGAACTTGCCAGATTTTGAGACAGACTTGTATAAATTCCAAAAGCTGTTTTTAGACTAGTTTCCAGGGCTCCTGGTGCAGATTTAGTGAAAGTGTTACCACATTTTATGAAGTGGAGTTACTGTGAGCCTCAAGTGATACCTAACTCGAATATGGAACAAACTTGGATTGAAGATTGGATAACAAGGAACTGCCAAGTTCTAGGTGGATTATATATTAATTGATTTATTGGTACCTGGGATTGTCTTGGGACCTTTTGCTTGCAAGGCAAGTGCCAGAACCACTAAGCTATATCCCCAGCCCAGATTATTTATGGAGATAGGTTTGTCTGTATAGTTCAGACTGGCCTTAAACTCAGTGTGTATTCCAGGGTGGCCTCTAATTTGTGGCAGACCTCCTGCCTCAGCCTCTTGATTGCTAGAATTACAGGTTAGGAACCACTATGGCTAGCCTGGATAGTTAATCTTAAAAAAAAAAAAATTACTGTATGACTGACTAGCGAGGTGTGATGGCATACATTTATAATCTCAGCACACAGGAGAATGAGGCAAGAGGATTGCTAACATTTTAAGAATGAGGCTGGAGCACTGCTAAGATTTCAGGGCCAACAGTCGGGGCTACGTAATGAGTTTGAGGGCAGCCTGGATTGCATAGCAAGACGCTGTCTCAATAAAATATTTAGAAATTATTATATAACCTTAGTAAACTATTGTAGACTCTTTAGAATATGTTAATGTGATTTTATTATAATTTTACTTTTTGGTAAAGGTCTTGAACTCATGATCCTGTTGTTTCAGCCTCCTGATTAGATTACAGGCATGTGTCACCGTGCCCAGCAACTAGCTTATTTTTCTTACCACAAATTTTCTGTCTTGTAATTTGGAATGCTATGTATACAGAGTGCCAAAATAGAAATGTATACTTTAGGAAAAGAAAAACCTGTAGAAATATTTTAATACTAAATTTACGTTATTAAATTACTATGAGTTATCTTTGGTCTCTACAATTACAAGAGGCCATCAGCTTCCAGACACTTAATACAGCACTCTGCTTATGTGACTTGGTTATTGAGATTGCTACACAGGCATTTTCAATTTCTTCTTCAAGGGCCATACATCTCTGTGATGTATGAGAAGGGTCCCCCAAACAAGGGTAGCACTGTCTTTTTTTTTTTCTTTTTAGCAGCCTGTGTGTGTGCGCACGTACATGTATATATGTGTATGTTTCTGTGTAGTTATCTTGTGCATAAAAATATTTGGTCAGAATGTAACATATAGGTTTGTGCCTGTGATGCTGTGATGTTTGTAGAGTGATGAAATAGTCTCATTTTTCTTGTCATTAAAAGATGCACGGCTCTACTCTGCCTGGAAAAGGTTAAATTGGATTGTATCAGTTTTTGAAGTGTAAGGGAAAATACAGGGAATAAAATCCAGATCAAAGGCGTCTTATAAATTGATGGGTGGGTATGGTGGTGTGTGCTTGTATTCCCAGCACTTGGAAGACTGAGGCAGGAGGATTGCTTCGAGTTTGAAGCCATCCTGGGTTCCATAGTGAGTTTAAGGCCATCTGAACTACATACTGAGATCTTGTTTCAAAAAAAAGAAGACAGAAATTGGTATCTCCCCCCACCTGCTATGGTGACACACACCTATTATCCCAGCACTGGGAAAACTGAGGCTGAAAGATTGCTGTAAATTCAAGACCAACCTTATAGAGTGAGACCCTGACTAAAAAAAAAAAAAGGTGTGCTCCATGACTATGTTTGCTGTGGTTGGTCTTTAAAATGAAATTGCTATGTGTGTGTCTCGGTATGTGTGTATAAAGTGTTTTCCTGCTAAATTTACAGATGGTTTGATTAGTGAATAGGCCCAAGGCCAAGTATTGCTCATCTGTCCTGAATATATATTTTAAGTTTTCCTTTTTATTTGATATGAAAGGTGTAGTAAATTGGAAGTCACTGAATCCAGGTTTAATTCCTGGTACTGCAAACAGAATAAAACCCACAAACGTGGGTGTTGAGATGCTGAAAGAATAAATGAACCATCCCACCTTTACCTCCTTGTAGTCCATATTGATTAGATGTGTTTTCTACTGTCCTTTAGCATTCTTGGGAGATGGTTGGGAAGAAGAAAGGAGTCTCAGGACAGAAGGATGGTGGCCAGGCGGAGTCCAACGAGGAAGGCAAAGAAAATCGAGACCGGGACAGAGACTATAGTCGACGACGTGGTGGGCCACCAAGACGGGGGCGAGGTGCCAGCCGAGGACGAGAGTGTATGCATGGGGCTTTATCAAAACCCACTGTGGGTCAGTAATGTCTGGATCCCAGGCTTGTTCAGGGCCTGCTAGGCAGGACCCAGGGATCATTGTATCACCTTTTCCTTCTCTCAACATTGTCTGAGACCTTAGCATCTTTGGTTGTGTGTGCTCTTTTCTAACAGTCGATAGACTGGCATGAAATTAACGTTTTAGTCATTTTGGGTTACCCTGCACACAGTTGTGTGTTAACTGCAGCTCCCCGCTGCTCCGAAGTGACCATCATCTCCTGTTCTTCAGCTCACAGTCTCAGTGTTTTGTCCCCCTAACTGTATTTATTGTGTGGCCGGTGTGTATCTGTGTGTATTCCATTGACTCTGCTCTGGCCATGTGTTTTGTTTATTTATATTTCAGTTCGGGGTCAGGAAAATGGCTTGGATAACACCAAGAGTGGAGGGCCATCTGGAAGAGGCACAGAGAGAGGCAGAAGAGGCCGTGGCCGAGGCAGAGGTGATGTGTGTGGGGGATGGATATTACAGTCAGGTTGTGTTGTTTTATTTTGGTGGTACTGGGAATTGAACCTAGGGCCTTCACATTGAGTTTCACACCTGGCCCGTTTTTATTTTTAATATTTATTCATTATACTAGGGATAAACAATTCAGCCTTCACCATGAGGTGCTTCCACAGCTTTTTTTTTGAATTTTTGAACCAAGGTTTTGCTGAGTCATTAAATTGTCCAGACTGGGGTTGAACTTGGTGTTTGCCTGATTCAGCCTCCCAGGGTGCTAGAATTGCAGATATACACTACTGTGCCTTATGGGGACAAGTTACTCTTCAGTTCCTAAGTCTGTTTTATTTAAAATAAGTTAATACAGAATCTGGTTACTACCTAAGTAGTTGAGGTATCATGTGTATACCAGAGATTGCTGAAGTGGAAAGTGGGAAAGAAAAGAGATGTCAACTGTCATCTTTTTATTTTTATTTTATTTGGTGTTTTTTTTTTTTTTTTTTTTTTTTTTTTTTTTTTTTTTTTTTGAGACAGGTTCTCCCTTTGTGGTTCAGGCTGGCCCTGAGCTCAGCCTCCAACTCACATCACAGCAATCCTCCTACCTCTGCCTCCCGAGTGCTGGGTTTACAGGCGTGAGCCACCACACCCGACACTGTGGTATGTGGTACTGGTTGCTTCTGGGTGTGAGTCTCCACACCCAGTATTGTATGTGGTTACCGGGGAATCGAACCTGGGCCCTTGCACTTGCAAGACAGGCACCGGAACCAGTGAGCTAAATCCCGGACCCTGTCATCTTTATTGTTAATGTTACTGTGCTGCTTGAAGCCCCTGCACTTTGAGCAGCAAGGAACAATCTTGTCAGTAGTAATGGTTGTCCTACTTTATCAACTTCGGTGCTTTATGGGACCAAGAGAACAATTGATAATTTCCAACGCTGTCTTGGCTGGCAAGATGGTTTTACATCAACTGCTAAAATATTTTTTTCCCTCTCTTTAGGAGGCTCTGGTAGGCGAGGAGGAAGATTTTCTGCTCAAGGAATGGGGTAAGTGCCATTAGTCCAGGGACTTGTAAATTTTTTTGGAAGAATCTGCTTTGATAGATAACCTTTGTCAAAACATGATCTGGATGAATCCTAGAGTATTTAAACAGAAAAAAGATAAAGATCGAGGGCTCATTTTTCAAGGATATGCATATGCCACGACATTTTGGGTGCACTGATAAATAAGAAAAGTAGACTATATACAGTGTGACAAAATGGGGCATATTGTTTTGTATTAGAGAAAGAGATAATCAAGAGTCTGATTGTCTTCTTTGAGTTACTACATGCTGAAGCTGCTTAGCAGCCAGAAATACTCTTAAGCTTTATTTCTTTCAGAACTTTTAACCCAGCTGACTATGCAGAGCCAGCCAGTACTGATGATAACTATGGCAATAGTAGCGGCAATACATGGAACAATACTGGCCACTTTGAACCAGATGATGGGACAAGTGAGTGTTGCACATTTCTTATCTCTGGGAACCTAGGGGAATTGTTATTATTTTACTTAATTAGTTTTATTGGTGCTGGGAAAGGAACCCAGGATTTTGTATAGTCTGGGCACTTGTGTATTCTACTACTGACCTACATACCCAATGCAGGAAATGTTTTTGATGTTATAATTCATTAAAAAATAGAGGAATAGCAATTGGGTGCCGAGGTAAAGAGAGAAATGAATCGCAATTAAATTACTGTGTATACTGCTTAATTACCATATTCTTATAAACATATATGAGCTGTTTACTTTACCTGCATCGCTGTTTTACTTTCCATCATCACTATTTTATGAATGGACTTATTATCATTTTCCTGATGACAAAAGTATGATTGAAAGAGAGGCTATGAATTTGTTAGTATTTGAATTCAAAATTGTTTGGCTCTTAAAGTCTTGTTGTCTTTGCAGTACACCATGTGGGTGCTATTAGCACCAAGTGCTATATTTCTTAGTGTCTTTCTTACATTGGCTTTGCCTTTTGAAAGATATCCAGAATCTCTCAATTAAGCCACTGCTTATAGAAATGAGTAAGGCTCAGAATCAAGTCCATGTTGTTGATTTGTTTTCTGGTGCTGAGATAGGAATAATACTCTTTTTTTTCTCTTTAATTTTTAATAAATCTGAGTTGAGTAAGAAGGAAAACCATAGCCTTCTTAGTTTTCTGTTACTGGTTGTCTTGGTGTGGTAGAACAGCATGGAATGTGACAAAAATTGCTTTTTTTCATCTGCTGGCTCTAGTGCCTGGATCTAGGTAGGTTGTAGATGTGTAGGGTCATGTTAGATTGTGGGGCAGACTTGGATGTGTTTTGGGGCAAGAGATACATGTAATGCTTTACATTTTTTACATGTAATGTAATACATGTAAGGGCAGACTCTGGGCTCCTGAGTGCTTTTCTCTGGTGAGACTTACAGTCTCCTGGCTGGGCAGCACAAGAAAGCCTGAGGCTTTTCCTCTTACAATAGGGTCTCTGTTAATAGGAGGGCTTCACGTTGGTTTTCCAATATTCTTGCTATTTAAATTTGCTTAGATCCCTTTCAGAATCCAGTGATCATAGTCTCTGAATCTCTAGGACAGTCTGGCATAGCTTGTCATCGGTGGTACAGAGACTCTTAGACTTCATGTCCTCCGTGTTGCCTGTTTTCTGTTCACCAAGTGACTAATATACTCATTTGTAATATTTCCCATGGGCGGAGAGTGAAATTGAAGTATTGCAAGGATAAGTATCTTGTTAAATTTCTCTACCATTTGGCTAAGAAATGTTCTGTTTATTTTAACTTATTCTGCTTTAGAAGTGCTAGAATTGTTCTTCATTTCTCAGTGGCTCTGTAGAGGCAATGGTAGCTACCTCCATACCAAAAGTTTCTATTTTTGAGCTAAGATTTGTTCTTGGGTATATTTGCCTTTTTAATCTTTGGCAGAAAAGATGGTGGAGATTAAAGGATTTGTTTTGGGCTAGGAATAGAAAATTGAATATCATGTCTTAGCCCTTAGTCTTGGTTGGAAAGAATGGAGAATAATGAAGTGAGTATTTAACTCTATCAAGTCGAAAAGGAAGCAGATTTTGGAAGTCCAGAACGTGAGATTATACATGATACATGGTCATCTTGTTAGTATGAAAGTGTTAGGTATAACTTCATAGCATGACCTACTTTCCTGCCTGGTCTCTTTATGTTTTCATAATAGTCAACTTCAGTTCCTTTTTAAATTTAAAAATAAATTAAAGCCTAACCTTTAATATCCACAGGTGCAGTGGGGATTATGTATTGGGGGCAGATATTCTCATTTAAAAGCAAAATTTCACTGGTTGTTTTTTCTTTTCTTTTCTTTTTTTGTTTCAGGACTTCATTTCATTGGGGTTGAGGGGTCAAATTATCCCCGAAAATTTGAGACTGCTCCTGGTATGATACATCCAGGCGCCTAACTGCCCCGGATATTTTTATAGATTTTTATCAATAGAAATATCTGTGGATATGTAATTTTTCTCTTTCTGCTTTTTCTTTCATTTCCTGTGCCCACTTTTCTTCCTTAAATATTTGTTCATTAAATGAGTATTTTACATGTACATTACATTTTATCTTGAGGGATTAGAAATCCTATTCTGTTAAACATTTCCATCTTACTGCTCCTTTCTCAGCATCTCTGTTTGCCACAGTCATACTTCTTGTGTAGGAAAGTAGCAAGCAGGCACCTACCTTCTTCCCTTCTATCTGAGGTTAAGGCAGCAGTATGCAGAAAGAAAATTCTGACAAAGACTCTAGATTAGGTGACCTCTTTTTTTTTTTAGTTTTTTTGAGACAGGGTCTTGCTTTGTAGTTAAGGCTGGCCCTGAACTCACTGTGTAGCCGAGGGTAGCCTCAAACTCACAGCAATCCTCCTGCCTCTGCCTCTCCCGAGTGCTGGTATTATAGGCATTGTGGTATGTGGTACTGGGGATTGAACTCGGGACCTTGTGCTTGCTGGGCAGATGCCGGAACCACTGAGCTACATTCCCAGCCCAAGATTAGGTTACTTAGTATCACATGTAACTTGAGATTGCATGGGATGCTAACTGATTCACTTTCCATGTAGCTGGTGTGAGATAGGTGTCAGTGAGGGGAAAGGGTAGCATCACCAGAAAGAAGACTAGAACTTGAAACTTATTCAGACTAAGATTGGACTTTTGGTTTTGAAGGGCATTGTCCTTCAATGTGGTTTAGAATTCCCCTGCTACAGTTTTAAGCTTTTCCTGGGAAAGTCATTACAATGGATGTATTTTCAAATATTATTACTTTCAAATGGGGTTTATATAGAGATAATAAAATTTTTGTAGTGACAATGAATTTGATGAATGCCTTTCAGTCTTTTTAAGTTTTTTCAGACAGAATTTCATTATGTATTTCAGGTTGCCCTTAAATGCAGTGTGTAGCCCAGGCTTGCCTTGATCTTGAGCTAAATAAAGGTTATTTTGCCTGTCTCAAAAGTGCTAGGGTTGCAGGGGTTCATGACTACACCTGATGTGACTTTCACTCTTATGAGAAGCTTTCTCCTTTTGGAGAGGCTCTGAAAGTTATTTAACATACTGTTCTAGAGAATAAAATAAGAGATACTTTTGTTCCTTGTCTAAGTTACTACTCTGTGATCTTTTGGTTATAGGGAAGACCCTGGTTCTTATAAAACTTCTTACCAACGTTCCTTAAGAGCATTTTTCTTTCTGAAGATACGTATACATGAAGCAAAAGGGAGTGTGGAAAGTGGCATGATGGCTGGTGAACTTCTAGAAAACTAAGTCTTCCAGCATGAGATTGTACTCTGTTCATGCCATGACCTTGGCAGTGCTGGCAGAATTCATGTTCTGTGTGAAGAGGAACAGAATGATAGTGTCTATTCATAATGGCTGTTCAGTCTTATCCATTATCTTCCAAAAAGAAAAATAGTTTGTGGGGCTCTTGTAGTTATCTGGTTAAACTAACTAAGGGCTATGAATGTGACTTCTGCTGAGTTTGTGCTTTTTTAAATTCAGTTGCAGTTGCAGATATTTCTCAGTGTCCTCAATTTGGCTTTCACACCAATTCTGTAATATTGCCCTGTCATTGACCATTGTGTGCCCCTGTCGCTGCTGCCACCCCTCTTCAGACTGACTGCAGGCTTTTTCTGACACCAAATAAAGAGATGTAGTGTGCATGTTCTGGTTTGAATTAGTTGCTGCTGTTTCATGGAGTTGCCCACTAAGTCAGAACTAAGGACTTTCAAGATAATGCCGAGAGCATTGAATTGTAGGATGCGTGTGTGTGGTGCCTTTTTGTCTGTTCTTCCTTCAGCAGAAAAACTTAAAATACCTCTGAAATCATAATCTTGATAAAATTCTACTGCTCTAAGGCATTCTTTTCTGAATGCTGAAGCCCTGGTCATACTTTCGCTTGCCAGAAGTGTTAATGTATTGGTGTTTTATACAAGTTTTGTAGATACTTAAGTTCATTTATCCTTTATTCTCAGGCGCATGGAGGGCTGCAACAGAGGAGTGGGGAACTGAAGATTGGAATGAAGATGTAGGTATTTCTAGGTGATCCCTGATTAGTGCATTCTGTCTCTAAGTGATGTTTAGAGACAGAAACACAAATTTTTTTGTTTTTTTCAAAAGTTAATTTATTTAATTTTATTTTTCATGGTACTTGAGGTTGAACTCATGACACTATGCTTGCAAGGGAGGAGGCAGTGCCACAAAGCTAAATCCCTGACTATAAAAACAGATGATATTTCTACTACTTGAAATATACCCTTATGGGCCAGGGATGTAGCTCAGTGGTTCCATGTCTGCCTGGCTTGAGTTTGGTCCCTGATACTACAGAAATAAAAACAAAAAATATACATCCTTAAGATTTTGATTTAAAATAATATTTTAAGCAAGAACATTTTACATATTTTCTTCTTTACTTTTGTTGAGGCAAAATACCCAACACCCACAAAGTAAGAGAGGAAAGATTTATTTAGCTTACAGTTTGTAGAAGTTGGCCCATAATCAGCTAGCTCCAAAGCATGGCAGAGAAGTAGCATGCAGAGGAGAAAGAGTTTATTGTAGGTAGAAGGTAGCAAGACAACTGAGGGAGCTTAGAAGCTTTTTCTGCTTCTTTTATATTTTATCTAGGGAGTAGCATGGCACCAAACCAGTCAATGGAGTAACCCTCCCTTAATACCAGGATTGCACCATGAATCACACACTCTAGATCCAGCCACCTCTGAAAAGCCCCACCTGTGACTGCAAGAGGCTTTAGGGAGAATGTCTAGACACAGCTGTAGCACACATAGGGGAGACTGGTCACAAAGAAGACTCTGGAACCACACTGTGGATGGCCAAGTCCGTTTGTGCACGTCCAGTGTCCCATTATTGGATTTATCCCATGAAGCAGTGGTAGTAGGGTGAGCCTCCACAATTGGAGTTAACAGACCATAAAAAGTTGTAGTATCAGATTTTCGACCTTGGAGTCTGATTGGTCTGAAACCCTTTTATTTATTTATAGGGGCCTAACTTTGTAATTGAGATGTATAATTTGTTATTTGCTTGCTTGACTAAACTTGGAAATTGTGTAGGTGAGGGACACAGAAACTAGCTGTGTGAATACAGTTGAGTGCTATAGTTGTTCTTCAGTTCATGAACTTCTTTCCACAATTGTGGTTGTAAACAATTGGATGAGAACTGAAATTAAATTTCTCTGTAATTGAACCTAACCACCGAATTTGATTCATTTTACCCAATTTGGTTTGTGATAAGAATCATGTATGGGTTTGTAAACCAAGGTACTATTGTGCTTGAGTAAAATAATTTTTTTATTTCCTTTTGACTATGAATTATAGTATTCAATTTTGGATAAATTTGTTTTAAAATTTTAAAATCTGTTTTCCTGTATTTACATATAGTAGGTTAGATAGCTTTTGTTGTTAAGAGAAAATGGTAAGTCAAAAGTATTTTGAGGGCCGGGGAGTTAGCTCAGTGGTTCCGGTGCCTGTCTTGCAAGCACAGAGACCTGGGTTTGATCCCCAGTAACCACATACCATACTGGGCGTGGAGACTCATGCCTAACAGCAACCAGCACCACATACCGCAGTGCCAGGCGTGGTGGCTCACGCTTGTAATCCCAGAACTCGGGAGGCAGAGGCAGGAGGATTGCTGGGATGTGAGTTGGAGGCTGAGCTCAGGGTCAGCCTGAACCACAAAGCGAGACACTGTCTCAAAAAACCTAAAAAAAAAAGTTATTTTGAAACTGGGTATTGTGTGAAATCACATCACATAAGAGGCTGAGGCAGGAGAATTTCTGTAAGCTTGGAACCAGTCTAAATGAATTGAAGATTGCCTTCGACCATCTCAAAAAGACCAAAACCAAAAAAAAAAAAGTTTTGATTACCAGTCCTAAATTTTCAAACTTTTAGATGCATCAGCACTGAGGAATGATTGTTTCAGTTGACCTAGAATGGTTTATCAATAGGGGAGGTTTTTGCTGCTTTTCTGACTTAGCTGCTTGAACATAATGGGATAAAATCTTTGTTAAGGGAGAGATTTTAATCAAGAGTAAAACAAATCCCCAAATAATTTTTGTATAGTAAGAGTTATTCTCTGTAATTGTTTACCTAATGTGAGTGTTTTAAGACTATAGTGTCAGGCCCGATGTGGTTGCTCACAGCTATAATCCCAGCACTTTGTAGGCAGAGGCAGGAGGATTGCTGTGAGTTCCAGGCCAGCCTGGGCTACAGAGGGAGACCCTGTCTCAAAAAAACTAATAAAAAAGAGTATAAAGTCAATATTAAGGCGAAAATGGCAAAATCATCCCTCATTAGCACAGGAACCGTGAATGCTGTGAAGCCAAGAACCAGCCTCTCTTCAACTTGGGCGAATCCTCCTCTCCCAAGCCTAAGAGGGTTGAAGATGAATGTACTGAGAACTGGAAAGAGCTATGAGAAGATGCAAAGAGATTTTCTTAGCCTAATGATGAACAACACCTTCCTTTGAGTTCAAATGTGCATGTAATGATTTGAGTTCACATATATATACATATGTATATATATATACATATGTGTATATATATACGTATATATGTGTATATATATACGTATATGTGTATATACGTATATATATATATATTTTGTTTTGTTTTGTTTTGAGATAAGGTCTCACTTTGTAGTTCAGGCTGGCCCTGTGCTCAGCCTCAAACTCACATCATAGCAATCTTCCTGCCTCTGCCACCTGAGTGCTGGGATTACAGGCCTGAGCTACCACACCCGGCACTGTGGTATGTGGTACTGGTTGCTGCTGGCGTGAGTCTCCACACCCAGTATTGTTATGTGGTTGCTGGGGATCGAACCTGGGCCCTTGCGCTTGCAAGACAGGCGCCGGAACCACTGAGCTAACTCCCCGAGCCCTGAGTTCACTATATTTTATTGGGTTCCTGGTCCTATGCTTTCTTTGGGTAAAATCACTGACGAGCTTGAAGGTCAGTTCGTTTATGATTGCTCAGGGTAGTTTCATTTCATAGAATTATCCTTTTTTCTGGATGTTGAATTTGCTTTATTTGTGCCAAATTTCTGAATGGTTTTCCTGACAGTGAAAGTGACTAACTTAACGTGTTTTCCAGCTTTCCGAGACCAAGATCTTCACTGCCTCTAATGTATCTTCAGTACCTCTGCCTGCAGAGAATGTGACAATCACTGCTGGTCAAAGGCAAGTGTGCAGTGACATTGGGCGCTTTTCCCCAAAGCACTCTGGAGGTAGCTGTAAGGATCAGCGGCTGCGGTCTGTACAAGTTCTGGTGGTGGTACACCCCTTTAGGTGAAAGAGATCAGTGGGTGTACCAAGTCAGGGCACCTGTTAAAGTTTTACAGCCAGTCTTCCCTGAAATAGGCTTTTAATTCATAAATCATTAAGCCAGGGGCATAAAATTATAGTGAAATAAGCTAGGGAAGGAAGAGTCAAGCAAAAAATGGACATGTTTTCATTTATTTTTGAGTTCAGAACTATGTAGCAGCATTTTTGCTTTGTAGTGCCAATCTTTGTCCCTTGACCCCAGTGGGAACCTTGAGTGCTGTCTGTATCCATGGATTCAGCCAACTGCATATTGAAGAAATTTTTTTGCGGTACTGGGAGTTGAACCCACGGAGTACTGAACTATGTCTGCGCCCTTTTTTTTCTTTTTTCTTTCTTTTTTTTTGAAACAGGGTCTCGCTTTGTGGTTCAGGCTGGCCCTGAGCTCAGCCTCAAACTCACATCACAGCAATCCTCCTGCCCCTCCCTCCTGAGTGCTGGGATTACAGGTGTGAGCCACCACGCCCACCTCTGTGGTATGAGGTGCTGATTGGTGTTGGGCCTGAGTCTGCATGCCCAGTATTGTATGTGGTTACCAGGGGATCAAACCCGGGCCCTTCCACTTGCAAGACAGGCGGCAGAACTACTGAGCTAAATCCCAAGCCCACGCGCCCTTTTTCTTTTGAGATAGGATCTTACTAAGTTGTCCATGCCTACCTTTAAATTTTTTTTTCTTTTTTTAGTTTTTTTGAGATAGGGTCTTCGCTTTGTAGTTCAGGCTGGCCCAGAGCTCACTATGTAGCCCAGGTAAGCCTCGAACTCCCGGCAATCCTCCTGCCTCTGCCTCCCGAGTGCTGTGATTACAGTC